>PVHP010051727.1:0-11353 GCA_004024765.1 Zapus hudsonius | reverse complement strand
CTCTCTTTGCTGTAACTAAATGCCTGACAAGAAGCAGGGAAGGAAAAGCTTTGTTTTGGCTTACAGTTCCAGAAGGTAGAGTCTGGAGGGGAAAGCATGGCAGGAGCAGGAAGCCAGCATCTCATTGTCACATCAGCAGAGAGCTTTCTCATATTCTTATTTTTTATATCCTTTTTCCTAGATAGGCTACATTTAAATCCTACTTTAATTAATTTTATTAAGAAAGGGACATAACACCTCAAGTCCTACCACCACTAAGTGGCACACTTCCTTCAGTAAAGTTCTGCCTCCTAAAGGTTCTGAGACCTTCCAAAACGGCACAGCCAGCTGGGGATTAAGAATTCAAACCCCTGAGTCTACAGAGGGAGGACATTTTACATTCAGTTCAGTCATGGTTCATGGTTGTTGAGGGTTTGAGAGTAAGAAGGGCTTGCCATATAGCACTTACCTTGTATTGAAAATCCCTAGATTTGATCTACATTTTTAAATTTTTAAAAAAGGACTGAGGAGAGAGGAGAGTGATGCCACCATTTCCTTCTGTTCTAGAAGTTTCCAGGCTCCCAGTCCAATTAACATTTACGTATTGAACATGATTGAGCAGAGCACCCCCACACACACACACACACAAAGTCTCATTTAGGAGTCCATGCTTTTTGCCAGTGATGGGCTAGAACACTGCTGGGAATGTTAATCATGAATAGCATGTAATTTCTGCCTGAAAGACAAAGGGAGCAGAAATGTCAGCATGTGAGGCGAGAACATAGAATCAACAAGCATCTTCCCCAATCTTCCCCAGGCTCCTGTGACCTGATTACCCCAAGCCCTCAATTAAGCTCCTAACAACATCATTTTATCACTTTCTCTTCCATACATGCTGTGTCTATCAATCGGGCGAATGCAGCCCTGTCTTTTCACAAGAGTGTCCTTCCAGAGTCAGCAGAGAGAACACACACAGTTGTTGCCTTTTCAAACTTCTTCTTCTGTCACTGGAGGAGGGGTGTAAATGTGTTATTTCCTGCTGATCTTGAGGAACAATGCAGTTGTCTACAGTTTTCTTTCAAGAAAACATGTCATGGTTTGTCTCTGCTTTTGAATAAATTTCCTCCTGTTTCATTTTGAAATGTTCTCCTTCTGGGCACAGCCTGTAGATGAGCCAGGGAAGACTCCTGTGGTTTTGCCATAGTTCTGATTGCCACCCAGTGGACAGTGGTCACTTCCTGCCTAGAGCTGGACTTTCAAGCCTGGAAGTGAAAGACGCCCTTTAAAAACTGTCCTGTTAAGTCATGACATATGCTGTCCAGAGTCCATCTTTTTCATGAGAACTTTGTCTAAGAAAAAGCAATATATTATTTAAAGAATTTCTTTTGTTAAAAAAAAAAGAAAAAAATAACCTTAACAAAGATTTCCTGAGCTCTCTTGTCTTCCAGTTTTTGTGTTTGTAACCTGAGGGTGTTGGGTTGACAGAGTACTAAGGTCGTTCTTAGCTTTCTCATATTCTTATTTTTTATTTCCTTTTTCCTAGACATGCTACATTTAAATCCCACTTAAATTAATTTTTATTAAGACAGGCTCTCCCTCTGTAGTCTGGGCTAACCTAGAACTCTATGCAGCCCAGGCTGGCCACGAACTCAAACATTCCCTCTGCCTTGCATTCTCAAGTACTGAGAGTATAGGCATGGACCACCGTACCTTGTTAAAGCAGTTTATTTAACCTTACATCAGAACTAATTTTCATTTTTTAATTAGTAGATTTAAGGAAGGTTGTGTGTATGTATGTGTGTGTATGACTTAGTCTACATTTGGACTTCTTTGAGGTTCCTCAGACTTAACAATTTTTTTAAAAAATTTAATGTATTTTTGAGACAAAGTCTCACTGGCTGGCTTCCTATTCATGATGTTTCTGCCTCAGCCACCTGAGTGCTGGGATTAGTGGTCTGGACCACCATGCTCAGCTTCAACTCTAATAATTAGGACAAAAGCAGAAGACAAAAAAAATTATAAAATGACAATTGTAAGATTTAAAAGTGACCAAGACCACCATGAGACCACTCTGCAAGAAAAGGCTTTAATCAGAGGAAGAACACAGAGCTGCGGGCCAGCTCCCCAGAGTGGAGAGAAGCCTGAAAAAAGTCAAATCTGGGATTATATGGGGGGCGGGGAATGGGTGGAACTGAAGTCCAGGAACTTGTCACTTAGGCTCCCAGGATGGGGAGAGGGCCCAGGTGGTCACCTAGCTCTCAGCATCAGGGAAGGAAGGTCCCTCCAACCAGACAGAGACACAGCAGGAGGGGTTTACAAGGCAGGCTTAACCTGTAACTCCTGTTGGGGTCTGGTTTCAGTGTTGACACTTCTCTCGAAGCTCTGGCTCTGGAGGGGGAAACTGAGGTGCTGTGGGTGGACTTCATTGTGGAGCCTTAGTTTCTACCTAAAAACAGTAGCCATAGCTTACATGCTAGCCTCGGGCAGTGCTTATTAAAGGTCTAAAATCTAAGTGGCTTATTTCAGTGCACTGTAATAAAATGAAGTAGAATCAATGCCTCTTGCTTGACCATAGTCCAGAGCTGTCTGCGAGGGTCGAAGGGGAAGCAGTCGGCTCTACACAGTCATGTTGCCACTCAGGGCCCTTCAGTCTGAGAACACTCATCTTCAACACAGGATCTCTAAAGATGCTCTTGCAGGGGACAGAAAGAGGAGAATCACCTACAGGAAATTGTTATTATGAGCCAAGACTGAGACTGGTCCCTTTTCCTGGCCAGGACCACAGCAGGCGGCTCCAACTGGATTATGAAGCGTGCAGGATGGAGCCAAACAATGTGCCAGGCAGAGAAGGGAGGCCAGGGTATGGGGGGTCTGCAGCCTCTCTGGCCTCTCCTTGTGGAAGGACTCATTGCAATGCCGAGGTGGAGAATAGGATGAAAGGTCGATTCTGCTACGTACCCATCTGCGCTTTCTCCCCATGACCTCTTGCATTCTCTCCCCAATTCCTTTCCCCAGCTTCAGTATTACTGTCTTTTATTTGGTGCCTTGTGGTGGAAGTGATAATGTGAATATGGGTGAGGTGTATTAATAAGACAATTTCTATGAACTCTCTAGAAAGGACAACCTATTGCAAAAGTGGCAGGAATGTCAGAGAGGGAGAGGAAAGACACAGCAAGAAAGCCAGGAGTTGGTTTGAGGTGGGAAATGAATATTCCAGTAGAAAAATCCCATGGTGAAAAATTTATTTGTCCCCGTAGTAGGAGGTATGTTTTTGAACAAAATTTTATTAAGTTATAAAATTTAGATTAAAAAATCCCCTCTCATGTTAGCTGCACTTGGAAGGGCCAGAATTCACAACTGTTTTGCTAGGAGGTCATTCCAGCTGTTAAATATTTTTAATACTGGTAAAAATAAAACACACATATGCATCCACTAACTTGGAGAGACTTTTTTATAAAGAACATCATTTACGTTCTGTCTTCTACTCTTGGACATGAAACAGGAGGCAAACCTGTCCCCAGTGGTCAACCCATGATGACAGACACTGCACAAAGCTTCCCAGATCAAAACTGCATCGTTGCATTAGGCCACACTGCCCATGTTCTGCTCCCGTCTGCTTCTGACGAGCTCTAGAGTTGCCAAGAATTGCAATATAAACCCCACGTGGGGGAACTCTTTGCCCAAGACTCTAAGGTCCTGAAAGACACTAATGCATCTTTTTGTCAAGTCATTAATGAATAAGAATTGATCCTCCCCATTTGTTCTACTTAGTTTAATAAAGACATTTCTGAAAATAAGTTCCTGTTTGAACTTGTAAGTGGCATTTCTTACACCTAAAACTTTTGCGCCTGGATAATTCATTGGAGCCAACAGACACAAAAGGCTTGCCAAGAACAGCTCCCATGAAGAGTTTAACAGCAGTGATCAGAGCAAGTGGCAGGATTTGTGCCTCAGTTATTGAAAGGAATCCATTGAGCCTGTTCTGAAAACCATGGAAATCAGTGCCTTTGGTTGACACACTGTTTTTTATCCCCAGGGATTTCCTGGAAAGGATGGTTTCTCTGGCCCTCCAGGACCACCCGGCCCAATTGTAAGTATTTTGAAAAACTTCTGGGGTGCACTGTGCTTTAAAGCATTTCTTTTCTTTGGAGAAACTTCTGCTGGGCTTTTACAGCTGTCATCTTAGCTATGGTGGAACATCTGTTGCTCCTTGGTAGAGTTATAATATCCTTTGGACATATCCAGATAGCTTCATTATTCACTGAGCCATTTTTCTATAAGATTGTCTTCATTAATTTAGTTTTTTTCATTTATTTACATAGTTATTTATTTATTATTCATTTATTTATAAGCAGAGAGAGATAGAGGAGAGACAGAGAGAATGGATGTGCCAGGACCTCCAGCCATTGCAAATATAAGCTCAGACACATGTGCCACTTTTTGCATCTGGCTTTATGTGGGTCCTGGGGAATCAAACCTGGGCTCCATAGGCAAGCACTTTAACCACTGGGCCATCTCTACAGCCCCTAGTTTTTTTTTTTAAATAAGACCTAAATTTGAAAGAATCACATCTGACCAATAGAATGGAAACTTAAAAAAAAAATTCTTCCTGAAGGGGTTCAGTGGAAGGAGAGAAAGGAAGTCAGGGGAGGGGGGATAAGAGAAGGTAACCAGAGGGGATTATGATCAAAATACATTATATCATATGAACATTATCAATTAAAAAGGCTTTTAAAAGTCTTCCCAGCCAGGTGTAGTGGTGCATGGCCTTTAGTCCCAGCACTCAGGAGGCAGAGGAAGGAATGCCATGAGTTCGAGGCCAGCCTGGGATGACAGAGTGAGTTCCCAGTTAGCCTGGGCTAGAGCAAGACCCTGTCTCAGAAAAACAACAACAAAGTCTTCCCATGTGTGGTTGCTGGGAACAGGAAGGATGAGTGGGAGCGACACTCAGCTTGTATTGTTAGCCCCCCTTGAAGGGCTGTCATTGGTAGGATTTATGAGTTCTCACTTTTGTTCATTGCCGTCTGTCTTTCAGGGTATTCCTGGGGCCCCTGGCATGCCAGGGATCACTGGCAGCATCGGACCACAAGGTGCACTGGGACCACCTGTGAGTACACAGCAGTAGCTGCTCAGGATGCATGTGCTGCCATCACATTATTCATGTGTTGCATTTAAGAGCATTCTGTCAATCAGAAATGTTTCTATGGGATTCCAGAAAGCTCCCAGGATAAAGATTTAAGATCAGTTTATGCACACATCACTGGTAAGGTTAAACGGTTCTGTTAGAACAATCAATCTTGCTTTTGCGAATGTGTTTCCATAGCTTGTTGCTCTGTACCTGCCTAAGTGAACTCCATGTCATCCTATAAGATTCCATACAGTGGATAGGGGTTAATCAGGCTTTGTTCCCAGGACAGAAAAGCCAAGGCTGGGGGAATTCAGGGTTCAATGAAAATGGGAATATACTTTTATATTTTACATTCAACTCGGAAGACCAACTTTCCCATTAAAATACATGTAAATGAAAGCACAGTGACTGGACCCACCCCCTCCTCTTATGCTTTCCGTTTCTTATGTTGGCATTTCAATATGATCAGTCGGGAGAGTGCAGGGAACCAGTGAGTGCATGGGGCCTGCTTCCTCCTCTATGAAATGGGTCATTGCGTTACATGTCTCCAAAGCTACACTTGGTATCTTCCGTGACTTCCATGTTATTCACTCGAAGTGTAGATATCAGCTTTCTGACAGCATCTGACAGTATTATCCTTAGTTTTCATCCTAAACTAATGAACTGAAATATGTGAAGAGATGCACTACCACAGACATATGAGAACTTTAGATCAGTGAAATATGATGGGTGAGAGCAGAGGTGGGTTTTGAGGAATTAGATCTCTTTAAAAATATTTTTATTTATTTATTTGAGAGAAGGGCAGAAAGAAAGAGACAGACAGAAAAAAAAAGTGAGTATGGGCATGCCAGGGCCTGTTACCACTGCAAAAGAACTCCAGATGCATGCACCACTTTGTGCATCTGGCTTTACATGGGTACTAGGGAATTGAACTCAGGCCATCAGGCTTTACAAGTAAGCTCCCGTAACCACTGAGCCATCTCTCCAACCCCTAGATTTCTATTATTCTAATTTCTATAATATCGGTGACTTTAAACGATACAAATTTACCATCCTCCAATTATGTGAGACCAAATTGTGGTGCTGGTCTCACTGTGGTTAAAAGCACAGTGTGGATATTTCATTTCTGGAGGCTCTTGGGGAGCCTCTGGTTTCTTGACTTTTCTGGCTTCTAAATGCTGTCCACATGCTTTGGCTAATGGCCATTTGCATTTTCACATCCAGCAAGTTGTTTCTTTTACTCCCCTTTTCCATGGTCACATCTCCCCATTCCACAGCTGGGAAAGATTCTTGCTTTTAAGAACTTAATGATGACATCAGACCTACCCAAATAATCCTGGACAATCTCCCTGGGTAATTTCTAAATCTTTAGCTAAATTCCCCTTGAAAAGCCCTTTTTGCTGTATAAGATGACCTGCTCATAGGTTCTGGGGATTAGGCATGAACATTTGTGTTGGAGGTGTGCTATTTTCTCCTTGCCACGGGGGGGGGGGGGGAACGGGACGACATAGCACAAACTTTGGGTCTGATTTACAAAGGTGCTTCTATTCCTCTGTGTACCCAGTTAGTCTTGTTACTGTTTAATCTTGAAATTCATTTCAGTAAAATTTTCAATCCTCAGAGTCATTTTCTATGCTATAATTCATGTGGCTACATTGCACATAGTTAAACATTCCCCAAATGTGCCCATAAAATAAATCTTAAACTGGTGAGATGGTTCAGTGGTTAAAGGTGCTTGTTTGCAAAACCTGCCTGCGCAGGTCTAGCTTCTCAGCCATCCACATAATGCCATTCCCAAAAAGTGACACAAGCATCTGGCATTCCATTTGCAGTAGCAAGAGTCCCTGGTTGCTTGCATGCATGTGACAGACATACACACATTTGTACATATTATTAGTGCTATAATTAATAGTCACTTCATAAAGGTATAAACTTGTTCCAAATTTGTCATTGCCCAAAACACTTTTTCTGTATCTCTTCTTATACTTACTTTTAATGACTGCCTCTATTCATGTATACTATGTAACCTGATCATGATCCTCTAACCACCCTCATTTGTACCCCTCCTCTTATCCAACTGAACCTCTTCTCTCCAACTAGTGCCTCTTCTGTTTTGATGTCACCATTTTTTCTCTCCTATTATGCATGTCTTGTGTAGATAGTGTCAACCACCGTGAGGCCATGAATGCAACGGCCACTTAATGTTTGAGAAATATCACTCCAGAGCTCTCCTCCTCTTCCCTTGGTTCTTCTATCCTTCCATCATCTTGTCTGTGATGGTCACTGAGTTTGGAGGGTGTGAAAGAGATGGCTCTCTTAGTGTTGAATACGCCACTGTAACTTCTTCTCAGCCTTTGATGCGCTTGGAGTCTTCCCAGGGGTCATTGCCATCTGAAAAGAGAAGCTCCTCTCACCAAAAGTGAGAGCAAATCCAGGTGTGGCTTCTCTTTTCAGGAGGCTAAGGTAGGAGGATCTTCATGAGTTTGAGACCAACCTGGACTACAGAGTGAGTGCCACGTCAGCCTGGGCTCATGTGAGACCCTGCTTCAAAACAAATGAACACAGGAAATAAGACTATTAATAATACCTAGGCATAAACACAAATACCTAAAGGGCAATTTGGTAGGCATAGCTTAGTAGCTTCCCCCAGGCATATGCCCTCTCCAGCCACATGCTTTTGATTAGATTTTCTATACCAGGCATGAATTTCCTCTCTTGGATTGGGCCTCAAATCAAACCAGAGAGCACTTGTTTTCCCCCATAGCATATATGCCACCATTGGACCCATTGGCACAATTGGTCTGGCTGGCCAGCCATGTTATAATAGCTCCTCTTCACATCAAATTAGCAATGGGTCACCGAAGAAAGTTGGATTGCTTTACCTTTAGAAGCTCTTTTGTAAATTCCAAAATATGTTACCAATATGATCTTATACATAGAAATCTATTTTGATAACACATGTATGTGAGCATTTGCAAACACACACATAATACTCTCTCTCTCCTCTCCTCTCCTCTCCTCTCCTCTCCTCTCCTCTCCTCTCCAGGATCCTTTCGCTACAAGCTTATCTCTTCATTTAACTCTAGGCTGCTCCCCACCAGAAAGTCTTGTAACCATTTTCTGCTATTTGGCATCAGTCATCTTCCTAAAATATGCTTGTGGGAAAGTTCCAGAATGGGTCATAGGGAGTACAGGCTCTCTGCTCAAAGCAGTGTCAGAGTGGCTGCCTTATCCAACAAAGTCATGAGAGACTTTAGGACATCCAAGGACTCAGAGCACCTAAAGTACCATAAGAAAACTGGACACCACTTCTTGAACTCAGCCAAAGAGCAAACAAACCAATTTGTGTGGGAGGGGATCTTCTTTTACTAAGTGACATCTCTCTTCCAGAGCTCGTGTCCCTTACCAAGCTAGGGAAAAAGCAAGCTGTGGTTGACTCTGATCCAAGAGGATGGAATGAAAAGGAAACAGAAGGAAAAGCAGGCTTCAGGGTCTTGGAAGAGTTTAAACCAGGCGTGGAGGGATAGAGGGTCCTGGGATATATTAATAAGGATGGGCGCACCTCACCCACTTGGCCTATTGTAAATCCAGATCCCACTCTAAATATGAAGCATATAGGAATACCAATACATATTTCCATAAGTAAAATACATGTCAATGTTATTTTTGCCACATACCAGTGGAGAAGGGCATTTGCTGATGACACAGAGAGGCTCATGCCATGGGCCTTTTTATCAGAGTCAGAAGCAGTTTGGTCTATAGATGCTGGGCCCCACCCAGCTGCAGAAGGCCTGGGATTTCCCATCAAAGCTGGTTATTCTCTGCACTTTCCACTCCAGGATTTTTCCTGTGTCTTGGCCACCAGCTCTCACATACTCACTGGCTGCCAGGCTGGTATGACTGTTAAAGCAGGCTCTGTGTCATGCTACCAAGGTCTTGATTGATTTCCCATGGATATCTGTCTAGGAAAGCAAGGGAAAGAAACCAAGAAGGACAGACTGTGCCATGGAAAACAGCAATGTGTTTCCTAAAGTGAGCGCCAGAAAAGTCTTGCTCTCGTGTACTCTGCCTCCAGCTGCCAACTCCCCAGGACAGATGTGCATGGTTGCTGCCAGGGTCCCAATTCCTACCTGAGTTCTAAGCATTTTGCTGAAATCCAGCACGTCCCCTAACCATGGACCTGATGCATGATGACCAGCAGGACAGAAGGGGCTGCTTCCTGCTGGGTCCCCATGTTCAGACTGACTTCAATAGAAATAAGTGGGCCAATCATCAAGAAGTGTGTATTAGAAGTCAGGTTACCTGGGTTCAACATGTGGCCCTGACGTGTAGCTGTGGGAGTCACGTAATTGAAGAAAATCATGGAGTCTTTCACAACTTTAATTCCTTCCTTCATTCATTAAAAAATATAATAAATAGGTATAATTTGTGTAAGAGTAGATGGTTACAGGGCTTAAAAGATAGTCAAAACTGTTCATGGGAAGTCTAGACAAGTGATGTTATATAAGAAGGTATAATGCGAGGAAAACATGTGAAATGCCTTAAGGGAAAGAAAATAGCAAGGAGAGAGACAGAGACAAAGGAGAGAGAGGGTCCTGAGCTAAGGAGATGATGTCATACTCTAGAAGGTCATAGCAGGCCAATGGGGTCTTACACTGTAGATGGAATTCACACCAGCAGAGACAGAACGATGGCACGCAGTTATAGTAAAACCTAGGGCAAACACTGGTACGTTTCTTATCGCCTGCAATTTCCCATTTTCTTCTCTTCCTCTGGCTTCATCATGGTCACTAGAAACTTTGACTGGCCTCCAGGCCTCTGTTCTAACCCTGGTCTCGTCCATTCCAGAACCAGGAGTTTTAGCACAACTTAACTCCTTTAGTACAACAACTAGTTTTAGTACAACTCTGATGTGTCATTCCTGAGCTTGAATCTATTCCCCAGAGCCTTGTCTCCTTCGGATGGATCCCGCATGCTCAGTGAATCCACATGGCCGTCCTCCATGGCCCTTACTTTCTTCTCTACTTTGAAATGTCATCCTTGGAGTTGAGTCGAACCAAATTTAAAGCTTTTCACATACATCATTCTGTGCCCTTTAGCCTCTGGCACGTTCTTTGTCCTGCCTGGCTTGCTCTCTCCTGCTAGCAGTCATTCCTGGTTTAAGACAGTGGACCTCCTATGTGAAGCTATCATTTCCTCAGGTCTGTCAGGCTGTCCCTAGAAAGATCGCTCCTTGAAGTCAGCGGATATCATGCTAAAGTCAGCATCTGACACATAGAATGCTTTATATGTATTTGTGTGTGTGTGTGTGTGTGTGTGTGTGTGTGTGTGTGACAGAGAGAGACAGAGAGAGAATGGGAGAAAGACAAGAAGAGGGAAAAAGAGAGAGGGCAGGAGAGGAAGGGGAAGAAAAGAGGGAAAGCAAACTTGTCTGTTCTCTAGTTAGGACGATGTTTAGGGGAGTATTAGGCTATTCTTACAGATAGGGGTCAGGTCTCTGTAGACCTTTGAAATGAGCCTTGGATGTTGGGGTTTTGTTTAACAGACATCTTTAATATGTGAGACTTGGACCATGAGACCGTTCCTCTCCATTTTAGCCCCTCTACTCTGTGAATCTATGAATGTAGCTACTGTATTTCCTTTTCTTTACATCTTAGGGGCTCCTGAAGCTAAAGGGAAAATGCACTGCTTTTTCCTGCTGCATCTACAGGACTGTGTGTTTTCCTTCCAAGCACACTTTGGTGGAATTATGGGCCTTCACTTGCTTGGGAATTTTTATTTATTTTTTTTTCCTTTACTTTGTAAAAATCAAAGGAAAGATGTCAGAGAAGTTGGAACCCAAAAGAATTTCTTGCTGTACCAGTATTTCACTAAAAGATCTTTAATTGAGCCTGCTTAGCTGTTTCTTTTTGCTACCTACTAATAAGCACCATGAGGCTGAATTTGAGGAATTTCAGGCCTAATTAAACACATCCATCTCTATGTACCAGAAAGTGCAATAGCTAATGTTGTCCATTTAACTTCCAATTAAGTTTATTCTATAATTTCTTTCTCTAAATGTGAAATCATTTCAAGCAAGCCAGTATAAATAAATGACATCAATGAAAATGTCCAAAGGCTTCTTGGTGCCAATAAAAGTATTCAAGACTGGAGTATTTTAAAAAATATTTCATTTATTTATTTGCAAGCAGAGAGAAACAGAGAGAGAGAGAGAGAGAGAGAGAGAGAGAGAGAGAGAGAGAGAGA
>PVHP010051726.1:0-11360 GCA_004024765.1 Zapus hudsonius | reverse complement strand
TGGGACTTGGCTCTGCTTCTTCTGAACATTTATAATGTGAGTGACCACATCATGCCTTGGTCTGATTCCATCTTCCTCTCAGTCAAGCAGTTTCCACTTTAATTGGAATATTATTTGTTTACATTTTTGGTATTACAACCCTGTCTAGTAAGAAATTAACTGGGTTTCTCGTGATGACAAGCTAAGTTTTCCAGGAACAACATCTGCAGACAATCTTGGGCAGAGATAAATTCAGAAGATGACATCACAATGTTGCAATTTTCTAATGAAGCTCACTGACATGACCGGTTGCATTTTTTCAAAATGTTTATTTCCATTTTATAATTTCTATTGTAATTCACAATCCCTTAAAAAGAACCCCAGCCTAAGTCCATTTATGTATTTTAAAATGTGATGATTAAATGTAGAATTTAAAAAATCTGTACTAGTAAAGTGCAGAAAAATGCAAGAAGCAAGATAATCGCACATTTTTTCCTATTGATTTTCAAGTTTGATGATAGTTTTCATTACATGATATTGACATTTTCTTTAGTTTCACATATTTCACCATTCATGCTACTATTCCTAAAGAATATTTTTTGTTGATCAAATAGTTGTTGAGAAAAAGTATATATATGTGTGTGTGTGTGTGTGTGTGTGAGAGAGAGAGAGAGAGAGAGAGAGAGAGAGAGAGAGAGAGAAAGAATATATATATATTTGTAGAATTTTCTATCTGAGATACATAGGTAAAGTTATAGAATTTAAAAAATAATCACATTTTATATTATTAGTAAAATAACAGAATGGAAAATAATAGCAATAATTACTAGTATCACACAGAAAACACATCACCATTTTACATGTTTACAACTTATTAATTATTTTTTTTAACTTAAAAAACAGTGCTGGAAGACACTACACAAGCTGTCAGGGGAAGCTGAACAACGACAGCTGGAGTAAACAGACCACTGGCATGAAACACAGTCTGCGGCCATGAGTAGGCTGACCACACCTCCTACTGGGAGAGAAAAGCAAACCAAAAAAGGAGCACCTGTGCAATGGAGGAGCCTGGGCCTGGGGGAGACAATCAACAGCTATTAAATTCGGCCAAATATTCCACTCAGTGAGGGGGAACCCTTGATTGGAACCGGGGATTCAGGGTGATAAGCACCGGATCCCGTACTCATGGGCTCCCAAGATGCACTATGTGAGTGACTGCCCGGGAGGCTTTTGAAAATAGAAGCTAGGTAATCCAGATTGTTGTATATTTGTTAACCGATACTGACCTCATTCTCCAATGGAGATTGTGTTTGTATTTTTCAGGACACAGCGAGGGAGCTGTGGCCCATATAACCCTACCAACCAACCGCAGGCAGAAAGCTGAGATCCTGGCATGAGATGAGCCACCACAGTCATACGGGAGAGGATCCATATGGAACCCCACAGAGAATGATTGGATGTACAAGGGACCCACAGCCATAGCCATTCAATTAACAAAAGATAAGCCAGTGTGACAGAAACCAACGAATCTCAACACAAAAACCCCTAAGCTCACAACAACATAGCAGCCTCAATACTCGCCCACCACGACTCAGGGAACTGAGAGGAAGAGGGGGCGGAAAGATTGTGAGAGCCGTGGTGGGGGAGAATAGCAGAGACTAGGAAACCCTCAGTAACTACACACTTGAGACATGAGAGCCCGGCTGAAGAATGAGCTATCCATGGTCCCCTACCACAAAGACTGATCCAGAAGGCCCATGGAGGAGGATATCCAGCTGACTGGGGATGGGGAAGGGAAGGCAACGGGGAATTGGAGATAACAACTCATGGTTGGCCCACTAAACAATGTAACTCATTATGGACAATAAAGAAAACAAAAGCATTTGAGGGTCTGGAAAGATGGCTCAGTTTTTAAGAAACTAAAGTACTAAAACTGATAACCTGAGTTTGATTCCTCAGCACCCACATAAAGACAGATGCACAAAGTGTTGCATAAATTTGTAGTTCCTTTGCAGTGGCTAGAGGCTCTGGTGCACCCATTTTCTCTCTCTCTCTCTCTCTCTCTCTCTCTCTCTCTCTCTCTCTCTCTCTCTCTCTCTCTCTCTCTCTCCAAAATAAACAAAAGAAATAACAAAAGCATTTGGATTGATGGTTTAGACATATCTACACGTTTCATGAAAATAACAAAGGATAAACATACACATATGTAAAACAACCACAAAGCTCTCACTTTCAGGGGAGTTCACCAGGATGGGAAAGTCACTTTCTGCACAGGCATTGAGGGTCTGGGATGAACTGGCTTAGAATTCCCAGAACTTAAACAGCTGAGTTTGGCAGCATATCTGTAGTCTGTGACCCCAGTCCTGTGGGGAGTCAGCAAAGAGAATCCCTGGTGCTCACCAAAGCCAAGCTCCAGAATTACTAAGAGACATTCCGAAATGTAGGCCATTGAACAGCAGAGAGAAAGACAAGGTTGTTCCCTGGCCTCCACAGGCACACCCACCATGAAAACGGTGGATTCTGTTTAGTTGAATCTGATTTTGCTTTATTCTGTATTGACACCTGCTTTGATGTTGACAAAACAGCGGTTGGTACAATTGCTGTCATTTTAACAGATACACAAAGTAGGCATGCATCTGGATTTTGTTTGCAATGGCAAGAAACTGGTTGGCCATTCTCTCTCTTTTTCTTTGTTTCTTTCTCTCTGCAAATAAATAAATAAAAACATTTAAAAATCAATTGAATCTTTTCTCACGTGAGGTAAATATGGATATAATAACACACTACTCTTTCCTACTGGCTATCAGAAGAGGGAAATACATAAGCAAATTTGCTGAGTGCAACCTAATGATGGTGACCTTCAGAGAAAGAGAGGAAGAAAATGCAAGGGCTAGCAATCATGAACCCAAATACATTTTCCATGCTTATGTTTTCTTACTTATTTGGTTGTTTACGGATGTGCACATGCCATCATGAGCATGTGGAAAGCAGAGAGCCACCTCAGGCTGTTGGACTTCTCTTCCATCTTACTTAAGACAGACTCTATTTTGTTGTGCAATGGGAGGGCTAGGTTTCTGGACCATGAGCCTCTAATTTCTCCTTTCCTTAGCCTCACATTAGCAAAGGCATGTGGGGATTATGGACTGTGGGGCCCAGCTCAAAGTGGGTAGAGGGGTTTGAACTCCCTTCAACAGTATTCTCAGGAAGCAATAATACCTGACAAGAGATGCACATTAAACAAAACAAAATTCTGCTGCTGATGATGCATGAGGAGGAGGGAGAGAAAAAAATAGTGCTAACTTTAAAGTCAGAAGGCAATTAAGAATGTTGAAACAATACTTATTTAATGGAGTTAATAGTTATTGTGATTTTAATCCAATGTGGTAAGTGCACTACTATGTTGGTTACCTAAACATTCTGTTTTAAATATAAAACCTCTAAAAATTATCCATGAAATGGAAGAGAGGTGAGTTGATTAGGAATATAGCTGAAGTAGGTAAACCTGTGCACAGATAACTGTTGAAGTGGATTATGAATGAACAATAATATTATACATTAAAATATTTATTATTTTGAGGAGAGAGAGAGAGAGAGAGAGAGAGAGAGAGAGAAGTACATGTGCTACTTTGTCCATCTGGCTTTGTATGTGGGTACTGGGGATTTGAACCGGGGCCAAACCCAGGCCAGCAGACTTTGCAAGCAAGCACATTAATTACTACAACATGTTCCTAGTCTAAATATTATTTATTAATTTATTTGCAAGAGAGAGAGAGAGAAAGAGAGAGAGCATGAGAGAAAAACAGTGAGGCAGAGGCAGTTTTCCTCTTGCCCTTGCCACTGCATACAAACTGTGGAGGCATGCATCACTTTCTGCTTATGGTTTTACATGGATCTTGAGGATTTGAATCCAAACGGGTTGGCTTTGGAAGCAAATGTCTTTACCACAAAGTCAGTTCCCCAAACTTTTATATACTTTCAATATGCTTAAACATTAATATCATAGCCACATAAAATCTATGGTAGTATGAGAGAAATCATAGTTTTACATGGTTATACAGTGGTGTTCATAGATAAGATTAATGAAAGAATGAATAACATAAATGACTTGCAATGGTAGAGCAACTCAACGTTTATTTATAACAAGGCATTCTTAGAAAATTATGAGACAAACAAGGAGACTCTGAAATCAGGCAAACATGTACCTAATTCCTATATTAATGACTTAATGGCTTTGTAATCAAGTGCTTAACTCTCTGAGTCACAGTGAATTATGTGGGGAAATGGGAATAATAAGGTCTGATATACCAAATAAATAGCTATTCTACTTTCCAAATCAAATGAAATAGAACCAGTTGTAAATTATATGGCAGGTAGCATTCTTACAAAATCTAATACTGTTAATTCTGTGTCCAATCATGAATATTTTTGGTATACACAGGGAAGGGAGCTACTTGTGGTAAATTCCCTCAAAAAATGTAATAGCTGTGACATTGTCCAAAATATCTCATAACCAAACACAGTTTTTATCATTTTACTTTGGAAAAGACATGCAAAAGCTTATGTCTACATTTGCAAATGGTGTTGTTAGCTAAATACTAGTGAATATGAATAATTTACAAAGATTAAAATGTCAATTATCTTTCTTGACTTTTGAAAATCAAATAATATAGCACCCACAAATAGCAGCTCATAAAAAAGATCCATCCCAAAGTTTTGTTTTCTGTTACTGAATTGATTAAAAAGTACTTCAACATGCTCCTTAGATATTTTCAATCTCTAAGTGTTTACTTTATACTAAACTAGAGGAGTTGAACTAGCAAACACTTTAAATATTTTATACTTGTGAAAAGAAGGTTAGTGTAGGGTGGAGATTCTCTGAGTTTTCCCAATGTGTTAACATAGATGACTAAAGTTAGGAACTCAGAAAAGAAAACAATAGAGACTTATCAAAGTGCCACTATATATCATAATGCAACTGATATGTAACCACTTAATATGAGTTTTAAAAATCTTACTAGTATATTCAAATTTACAAATGAGACATGACCAGAAGTAACAGATAGGAAGCACAGATGAACTGAGTACAGATTACAAGAACTTCTAACCAACAAGTAAAACTTATGGTGACAGTGAAATATCAACATGGTGATCTGCAAATTAGAATGAACATAAATCATATAGAACATACCTGTTCTATAGGACATATCAAGTATATTTGAGTGAAACCATATTGTAGATGCAGTATTTAATAAATGCTTATGATACATAGGAATCTATGGCAGCAACAAATAAATTTTAATTATCCAGCAAGCACACAATATAACTTTCTTACTGACTGCTCTAATATCCCCAAGTTAGCAACTCTGACCCACTCTAGCTCCATGTTTCTTTATTTTTTATTGTCCATAATGAGTTACATTGTTTAGTGGGCCAACAATGAGTTGTTATCCCCAATTCCTCATTGCTGCCCCCCGTCCCCAGTCAGCTGGATATCCTCCTTGGCCAAGGCACATCAGTGAAATTACAGCTGTTCAACAGGCTAGCTACGAAGGATAGTTTTGGCCCAATATTCATAAATTTTCATATTTTCTACTGAAAAATGTTTGATATGGCTTCAGAAAACTTCAGACTCAATTGTCTTACTTGCCACTTTGGATCTGCAGAGTCACACTGTTCATGAGGAGGGTTAGTGAGAGAAATGGAGAAGATGTGAGCAAATTCAGTGCATAGTTTAGGAAGAGTGGGCCTGGCTACCATCTTGACTTCCGTATACTAGGCCTTCAAATCCTTTGCTTCTTACTGTGTTTTGAGCAAATTCACAAATATGTGATTATACTGCAGATAAATTCATCTCTGATACCCTTTACTCCATAACTTCAGGAAAAAAAGTTTGGTAGTATACTTGACACAAATATTAGACTCATGTAAAATCACAACATTCTCCTTTGCATATAAAATATATTACTATATGTCATAAGTACGTAAACAACATTAGTAAGTGTGAATGTGTATATGTGTATCATAGTATTTTAGCATGTTATATTTTACTATCAAATCAGTAATACATAATTTTTAACAATTTTTTTAAATTAGAACTGAAATATTGATTTTCAGAGGAGCATATTGGATGAACAGTGCCATCACATTATTTTCAAAATTCTAATGGTTTTTCTTAAGTATCATATGACTGGCCTATTGTTATATGCCTTCCATGCTATAGAGAATTATGTAAGACATTATCTTTGAGCTAAATTTTTCATTTTACTAAGAAATCTCACATGAGCATGGCTACTAAGATGATTGTCTTTTGACAACTATTTTGCTCTATATTTGTATTTGGAAATAAGCTTATTTTGTCAAGAAAAATTGTAATGGGTTGAGGAGATCTAAGTCCTGAGCAGCTCAGCCCACAGAGCTTGAAAGCACTTCCAACATGATCACCTACCTCCTAAGCACAGAGTAGGCAGGGTTATAAGCATGCTAAAGAAAACACAGATATTCTGTTAAAATAGCCCTCAATAAAATGCATTATATTTAATAAAGGCTCAAATTCAAATACATAAAATTTGAAAATCAATTTGATCACTTTAAAATTCATCAGATAAATTGATATATTCAAATTTTTGGATAATTTTATAGCACATACAAGCTCTTTTTTTCCAAATATTCTCCTTTCTCTTCCAACTCTAAATTAAGCCTAATTGATATGTAAATTGTCATTACTGAGTGATGATAAGATACCATGTGACTACTTAATAATTGAACACTTATTTCACGTTAATACTTACTAGTCTTATAAGAATCACTTAGTGCCATTTTTATATTTTCCAAACATGGTTACTTTTCTGAGACTTAATGTCTCTTTTGTAAAATGTAATTTAAACCTCCTTTAAAGTCATTATAGTTCTCTGATTAATATTTTAGGACTGTGTCTCATAACAGTCTTAAAACTAGATAATAATTAAAATATTAATAATAGCAGAAATTTATTTCATGTTAAGTAATTAAATTTTATATTTAATTCATTCAAAGTCATATTTAAAGTATAATTTATATGTGAATCCTCATAAATATAGAACATCAATATTGGCCATGTCTAACTTCTAAATTTGGAAATAACTTTGTAGATAAACTTAAAAAAATTTTTTGCAAAGATAAAGTCATTGCATGTTGTTTATATTCGTTTATGGAAATGTATTTGAATTTATATTTAACAAAGGAAAACAGAAAAAAAAACTTTATAGAAAGAAATGCCAGGATATAAGTCAACAATAAGTGAAGCCAAATTTTATTTCTGAGTTTCTGCATTAGTGTTACTTTTCTAGAGCTGTAATAAGAAATTGCTATAGACAGGCTTGCTTAAGACCATATTTCCAGAGTATAGAAAGCCAGAGAAGATATTGGCATCATATTGTCCTTTCATTTTTTTCATGATGCCTATCTTCTTTTGGGCTGTATATATCTTTTTTGTTCATATCTCTTCAAAAGTTCTTCCCACAGTCACTTTTAATGCACATATTTCTTCTATACAAATATGAGCCTTGAAATGCTACTACCGAGGCTATAAAAGCTCATTTTAAACTCATTTGCCTCCTGCAAGATTTGATCTTCAAAAGCCAGGAGGGATCTCACATGACTTTAGTTCTGGCGCTTGGGTGGTTGAAGAAGATGATCGTGGTGAAGGAAAGGTCAGCCTTGTGCTGAGTGGCAGATCAGCCTGGGACAGAGTGAGATACTGCCTCATAACAAACAAAAAAATCAAACAAGCAAAACAGGGAAGATTCCATCTTCAAATAGACATATTTAAAAAATCAATATAGCTGTGGGGATATAGCTTAGTGGTTGAGGGAACTTGTTTGGAAAGCCTGTTGGGTCAGTGCTCAGTTTCATTTCCCCAGTACTCATGTAAAGCCAGACGCTGCAAGAGGTCCTGGTATGTTCATACCCTCTCTCTTCTCTCCTCTCTCTTGTCTCTCATAAAGAACAATTTTAAAAGAAAAATACATTTAGAACTTTAGCATGTGAATTTATGATGATGAATTTTATCCCATGATAGTTCACAATGCAAATTAATTACTTTTTATTTTAATTTTAATAATGAGCAGTTGCTTTAAATTCATTCTCCCATTTAAACTGCTCAAATTTGCCATTCCATGTTTTTTTTATTTGTATGCTATATGCTTTACAAGCAATGTGGTCAAAGAAATTTCATATTCAAGCTACCTAGAAGAATGCATTTATATTTATGTTGTTTTCCTTACTGTGACTAATATCTGACAAATATAAATTTTGGAAGAAAGTGAGAAGGGAAGAGTCTATCATGGCAGGGAAGGCATGGCAGCTGGAAGGTGGTGCACCTAGTCATATTGGCAGTGCAGGTGCAGGCAGGAAGCAGAAAGTCAAATGTTTGCTGCTTCTATGCTTACCTTTTATTTTTCTTTAGTCTGGTGCTCCAGCCCATTGGATGATGGTATCCAAATGCTGTGTGGCTATTCTCTTCAAATTAAACCTTTTTCAAAGCTTCTTCATGGCCATAAACACTGGAGAGTTTAAGTGCTGATTTTAGATCTGGCCAAGTTGACAACAAAGAGTAACCATCACACCATATTTGTATGATCCTATATCTCTCAACACAAAAGAACTGAAAGGAGAAAAGGACTCAGTATTGTGCATTGTAAAAGACTGCAAGACCTGCTGGTGGTAGACTGTAGCTACAGAAGAGATGATGGCCTCATTTTACTCCAAGTTTGAGGATCTTAGAAGAAGAGCTGCTGTTGTTTATTTCAATCCAAGTTCAACTCAAAAGGCAAAAGTTCAGTGTCTCATTTCAAAAACATCAAAGTTAGGAACAGTTCGTATCTATTTAGGCTGTTTTTATTTATTTATATAGAAGGGAGGAGGTTCAATCACCCTGAGGAGTGGTACCTACTTTAATACTCATCAATACTATGGTAAATTAATAAAGGAGACATCACCATCATAGCTTAATGATTATCCATGTCATAGTCAGCCACATGCTGCTGGGAGGAATCTCTAAGCCAAGCACATTTATGGGAGGAAAGGATTTATTGAAGCTACAGATCTAGAGGATGAACAAGGTAGGCCCCCTTGCACAGGTCCAAGCAGAGGGAGAAACCCATCACTAGCACCACACACACAAATGCAAAACAGGCAGGGGGAGAGAGGAGATTTTTCTCTCCCTTTATATAGCTTTAAGGTAAGGCCTAGCAACTCTAACCCATACATGTTGCTTTCTAGAGTCTCTGAAATTTCCTTCCTGCATTGCCATCCCAGGAAGGGATATTCATTTCTAGCTTCCCTGAGCCTCTTTACATCCTGCCCCCTATGGAGATGGGGACTTCATGCCCTGTTCCCTATACTGCATCTCAGCAGCAGTTCCTGCAACTGTGTGCACTTCATGACCCACTCCATGCATGCATCTCTCATGATTCCAAAAGCAATACCAGGTATGCAGCACACAACCATGTTGTTAATTCAGAGACAAAATAAACCTTGAAGATCAGGTTCCTTCCTTTTAGCGGTTTCCTTTCGAAAGACTTTGCTCAGTATACCATTCAGTCCATCCTTGGTAGCAAGACCTCAGGCATGATTTCCATTGCTTCAGTGTAGAGCAGTTAGGCTATCTTCTTTAGGATTCTAATGTGTTGACAATAGCAGCCTCAGAAACTTGCTTTGGATTTTTTCCAATTTGAAATCTTATATTCTCAGTTACATATCATTAACAAAAGACATCAGTCCATTATTTAAATGTAACCCTAGTCAAACTTTCTGGGAATGGGCAACATAATGCATCCTTCTCTTTTTTCCAGAAATTCCAGTCCCATAGTGTTCTCTGTAGTCTCTCCTTGTCCTTAGAAACTTTATAATCCAAGCCTCCAAATGCAATTCTCTCTGCTCTTGGCATTTTCAAATTCTCTTCAGAATAGTCCATAAAACTTGGCTTACTGCTCTGGAAGGCATCTTTGGTTGCAAGTAGCAAGTCCATGTTCATCCTCCAGCAAACATAGTCCAGAAGACTAAAATCCACACAGACATTAATCTCAGCCAATACAACCACACTCTTGGTACCATAACTGTCATAATCAGCCACATGCCACTGGGATGAATCTCTAAAACAGGTACAGTTATTGGATGAAAGGATTTATTGAAGCTACAGATACAGGGAAAGTTACACAATGCTGAAAGAGATTGCCCCTGTTTCACAGGTCCAACCATGGAATCAATTCATTTATTGTTTCATTGATGGTATAGTGCAATGTGTGTTTTTTATATATAAATTCAGTTGTAAGGACAGAACCCCCTTTAGAGTGTGTATTTATTCCTACTGGATGTTAACCTTCACCAAGAGAGTTTGGCAAATGCCCTCTTTGTTTTCATCCTCAATTCTTTAATTGTTCTCTCAAAACTAGCCTAGTTTCTTTTCAAAAACTGCTAAATTTGTGGAACAAAATTGATTCTCACATACCATGCTTATGAAAACAAAGCGAGAAATGCAAGCGAATAATTAGTCTCTTTATAAAGCACTTGTCTGTCTTTAGATAAAAACTGACTGGGACTCTCCTTCCTGGACAAGTGTTTATTCTCATGCAAAATTATATATTATTTTGATTATTATTGTGCTTATAGTTGTATGAAATGAATATGGCAGTTTCAACAAAGTGCTAATTTACATTGTCCTTAAATGGTGTGACACACTAGAATCAACAGTCTTAAAACATCTGGGACTGGATAGAATTCACAGTATGTTGATGTTCACTGGATAGGTTCCATACTTTATAACTATAGAGAAGCAGTAATGCCTGCTAATACTCCTGATGAAACCACAGAAAATCATGTGAGATAAGCAGATTATTTAAATTCCTTAATAAATATGTTTTATAAGGAACATATTGTATTTTTAAAGTTCAATTTCAGATCTTTAAAATTAATGTTTAGATGTTTTGAACATGTATTACATATTAGATTTATATGCTTTGTAGAAGAATCCTAAGAACCCTTATATTTAATCTATATGATTATGTATAGTCTGTTAACTTTTGGAAATTTCCTAGTTGAAATGATAAATATTGCTGTTCATACAATTTAGAATTTTCAAGTTAGTTTTTTTTAATATTTGAATTTATTTGAGAGAGAGAAACATAACAGAGAGAGAGAGAGAGAGAGAGAGAGAGAGAGAGAGAGAGAGAGGATGGGGTGCACTAGGAACTCCAGCCACTGCAAATGACCTCAAGACAAATGTACCACCTTTTGCATCAGGCTTTACATGGATACAAGGGAATCAAACTCAAGTCCTTCTGCTTTGCAGGCAAAAACCTTAACTGCTAAGCCATCTTTCCAGCCAAAATTTTCAAATTAGATAT
>PVHP010051725.1:0-11357 GCA_004024765.1 Zapus hudsonius | reverse complement strand
TCCTTAAACTCAACCTGACCTCTAAAACCCATCCTTTCTTTTCCCTCAAAACTAACTCTAGCTTCCCTACAAAGTTTCTTAGGAAACCTTAATTGGTTTTGCCTGTGGCTTCCAATTCCTACAAGTACCTTACAGCCACTTTTTAATATGTTAAAAGGGGACAAAGATCCCTCCTCCCCTCGCCTTTTAAACACAGAGGCCAAACAAGCATTAGACGAAATAAACAGTAAACTTCAAAATATGTCCCTAGCAAGATATGAGCCCAGAAAGCCAGTTCAACTTCTCATATTTAACACCTCCCCAACTGTCGTGGAAGCTCTATATCAACCTCAGGGGGTCCTTGAATGGCTCCACACATCCATTGGAGGTGCCCCTAGGTTTATTACAGAAATAGATGCACTGGCAGGTATGATTAAAATGGGACGAAATAGGGCTCTTCAAACTTTAGGCAAGGAACCTGATATTATAATATTGCCTTTCTCCCTCCCTGATGTAGAGTGAATACTAAAAAACCACTCCAGGTTTGCTCTCAGCCTCTTAGGCTTCCCTGGTCAAATAGATAACCACTACCCAAATGAAAAATGGACGTCTGCTCTACCCCTTCTAAACTGGCTCCCACCTCGCCTTTTCTCTAAAAATCCAATTCCAGATGCCCCAACCATCTTCACAGATGGAGGCAAACAGGGAGCAGCTTCAATTATATATAATGACAAGGACCAATCCCCCGAAATTCACTTTCAAAAACTCCCTGAGAAATCCCCTCAATATAAGGAACTATATGCCATTTATATTGCCCTTCTGGAAATAGATGGTCCTTTTAATCTTTTCTTTTTTTTTATTGTCCATAATGAGTTACAATAATTAGTGGGCAAACAATGAGTTGTTATCCCCAATTCCCTGCTTTCCTCCCCTCCCCAATCCGCTGGATAACCTCCTCCATGGGTCGTCTAGATCAGTCCTTGTGACAGGGGACCATGGATAGCCTAGTATTCAGCCAGGTTCTCCTGGCCATGCGTCTGGATAATCTCCCCCACCATGGCTCTTACAATCTTTCCGCCCCCTCTTCCGCATAGTTCCCTGAGTCATGGTGGATGAGTATTAAGGCTGCTTTAAGGTTGTGAGCTTAGCGGTCTTTGTGTCGAAAATTGTTGGTTTCTGTCTCACTGGCTTATCCTGTGTTGACTTAATGGCTGTGGCTGTGGGTCCCTTGTTCATCCCGACATTCTCTGGGGGGTTGCATATGGATCCTCCGCAATATGACTGTGGTGGCTCCTCTCTTGCCAGAATCTCAGCTATCGGCCTACGGTCAGTTGGTAGTGTTAGATGGGCCCCAGCTCTCTCGCTGCATCCTGAAAAATACAAACACAATCTCCATCGGAGAGTGAGATCACTGTAGGTTAACAAATATACACAATTCTGGATTACCTAGATTCTATTTTTAGTAGGCTTCCCGTCAATGGCTCCCATAGTGCATCTTTTCTTGGGAGCCCAAGAGTACGGGATCTGGTGCCTATCGCCCTGAATCACAAGTTCCAGACAAGGGGTCCCCCTCACTAAGTGGAAAATTGGCCGAATTAGAAAGCTGTTGATTGTCTCCCCCAGGCCCAGGTGCCTCCATTAAACAAGTGCTCCTTTCTTGGTTCGCTGTTCTCTCCCAGTAGGAGGTGTGGTCAGCCTACTCATGACCGCAGATTGTGTTTTGTGTCAGTGGTCTCTGTTTACTCCAGCTGTTGTTGATCAGTTTCCTCTGGCAGCATGTGCAGGGCCTACCAGCACTACACTAACTGCCTTCTGGGGGCTGGATACCGTTCCGGACGTTGAAGCGTCTCTCAATGCTGATCAATGGCATTCTGTTGTTTCTTCAGCAACAGGGTTTTGCCTCAGGCCTGGGGAGGGCACCCAAGAGCTTTGACAGAATCCTGTCTTGTAGTTGGAATCTCATGAGTCGCTTTGGTCAACAGCTCAGTGAGGGCAGGAACCAGTGGTTGGAACCAGGGGTTGTCAGGCTGATCTAATTATTCACAGGCTTAAGACTCTCTCCCCTACTACTCATGGCCCTACTTGCCAGTCGACACTCACTACTTTCTCAATAGGTTACAGTATGCTCGTAAGGATTTTATAGTTTTGAACATAATATGGTTTATTCTCATGCTTAAGCCATTCCCCTCCCCCATCCCTTACCCTCATTCATAACGTCTCACTTCTTTCAACAAGTCTGCATAAAGAAAACGGTTATCCTGGTTAAGGACCACATATGAGGGAGAATATGTGGTGTTCAATTCTCTGTTCTTTTGAGAATTCACTTAGTAAGATCTGCTCGAAGTCTGACCTTTTTTTCCTAAATTTCAATATTTCTTTTTCCTTTCAGCTGAGTAAAATTCCATCCTGTAAATATTCCACAGTTTCTCTGTCCATTCCTCCATGGATGGGCATTTGGGCTGATTCCAGTTCTTGGCTATTATGAATTGAGCTGCTATAAATATGGTTGTACAAATGTTTCTGCGTCGAGATGTGACATCTTTTGGATAGATGCCTAGTAGAGGGATAGCTGGGTCCATTGGAAGGTCTATGTCCATTCTGTTCAGAAGTCTCCACACTGCTTTCCATAGCGGTTGAACAAGTTTGCAATCCCACCAGCAGTGAATGAAGGTTCCTTTTTCCCCGCATCCTCGCCAGCACCGGTTGTTGTTGGTTTTCTTTATGATTGCCATTCTGACAGGGGTAAGATGGTATCTCATTGTGGTTTTGATTTGCATTTCCCTGATGCTTAAGGATGCTGAGCACTTTCTTAAATGAGTCAAGGACATTGGTGTTTCCTCCTCCGTGAATTCTCTGTTGAGATCAGTGCCCAATTTTGTGAGGGGGCATTTTGGGTTTTTGTTAAAAAGTTTTTTGAGTTCTCTGTAGGTTTTTGAAATTAGGCCTCTGTAACAGTTGTGGCTAGCGAAAATCATTTCCCAATTTGAAGGGGGTCTATTGGCTCTGAGTGTGGTTTATTTGTCTGTACAAAAGCTTTTGAGCCTGATCAGGTCCCATTGGATAAGTGTTTGTTGTATTTCCTGGGCTGCTGGAGATTTGCTCAGGAAATATTTTTCAATTCCTATTTAATGTAGAGTTCCTCCTATTTTTTCTTCCAGGGTGTCCAAGGTTACCGGGTTTATATTAGGTCTCTGATCCATTTGGAGTTGATTTTTGTGCGCAGTGAAAGGAGTGGTCTATTTTCATTTTTTTACACTTATCCAATTCGTCCAGCACCATTTGTTGAAGATGCTATCTTTGGCCCAGCATACATTGTTGGCCCCCTTGTCAAAGACCAAATAACTGAAGTTACTTCCATTCAAAGCTGGGTCTTCAATTCTGTTCCATTTATCTGTCTTTCTGTTTTTATGTTAGTACCATGCTGTTTTCGTTACTATGGCTTTGTAGTATGTTTTGAAGTCAGACATGGTGATACCTCCTTAGTAGGATTTTTTACTTAGAATAGTTTTGTCTATCCGAGGTCTTTTGCCCTTCCAAATAAATTTAGAGATTATTTTTTCTATGTCTGTGAAGAAAGAGGTTGGGATTTTTATTGGCATAGCATTGAATCTGTAAATCGCTTTTGGCAGGATTGCCATTTTTACTATATTGATTCTCCCTATCCATAGTGATATAGAGATATGATGCTATATCTTTCCATCTTCTCATGTTCTCCTCTATTTCCTTCTTGAATGTTTCAATATTTTCCTTATATAAGTCCTTTATAACCTTGGTTAGTGATATTCCAAGGAATTTGATTTTCTTTGAGGCTATAGAAAATGGGACAGTCTCTCTGATGTCTTTTTCTGTCTGCTTGTCTTCTGCATAAAGAAAACTACTGATTTTTGCATGTTAATTTTGTATCCTGTCACATTGCTGAAGGCATTAATCACCTTCAAGAAGTTACTGATACTATTCTTTGGGTCTGATGTATAAAGGATCATGTCATCTGTAAAGAGGGATAGTTTAATTTTTCCTTTCTGATTTGTATCCCTTTTTGCCCTTCTATTGTCTAATAGCTTGGGCTAGAACTTCAAGCACTATGTTAAAGAGCAGTGGTGAGAGCAGGCAGCCTTGTCTTGTTCCTGATTTGAGTGGGAAATCCTTGAGTTGTTCCCCATTGAGAATGATCTGTTCTTTAGGAGTTTTGTAAATTGTCTTTATTAAGTAGAGGTATAGGCCTCTATGCCTATTCTTTTGAGAGCTTTGAACATGAGAGGTGTTGAATTTTGTCAAAAGCATGTATTGAGATAACCATGTTTTTTTTTTTTTTGTTTGAGCCGATTAATGTGATGCATTACATTTATCAACTTGTGTATGTTGAACCATCCCTTCATCTCTGGGATAAAGCCAACTTGGTCAGGGTGGATAATATTTTTGATGTAGCGTTGTATCTGGTTTGTTAGGACTTTGTTCAGGATTTTTGCATCTAAGTTCATCAGAGATATGGGTCTATAGTTCTCTTTTTTGTTCCATCCTTTCCTGGTTTGGGGATTAGGGCAATGGTAGCTTCATAGAAGGTGTTTGGAAGCCTTCCCTCTTTTTCTATGCTTCTAACAAGCTTCAGAATGAGTGGTTTCAGCTCTGTGATGAAGGCTTGGTAGAATTCAGCTGAGAAACCATCTGGTCCTGGGCTATTCCTTTTGGGAAGGTTTTTGATTATATCCTCAATCTCTGTGGATGTGATAGGTTTATTTAGTGCTTTTATCTGCTCTGTTGTAAGCTTTGGCAGTTGGTAGGTGTCTAAAAACTTATCCATTTCTTACACTTTCTCTAATTTTTTGGAGTAGAGGTTTTGGAAGTATGACCTGATGATTCTTCCAATGTCTTCAGGATCTGTTGTGATCTCACCATTGTCCTTACTGATTTTCTTGATTTGGGTTTCTCATTTCTTCGTTTGATTAGATTGGCCAGGGGTTGTCGATCTTATTATCTTTTTCAAAGAACCAACTCTTTGATTTATCTATTTTTAAAATTGTTTTCTTTATTTCCAATTCATTAATCTCAGCTCTGATTTTAATTATTTCCTTTCATCTTGAGCTCCTTGGGTTAGCTTTTTCCGTCTGTTCCAATGATCTTAGGTGGGTGGTTAGGCGATTGATTTGAGACTTCTCTGTCTTTGATATGAAGGCATTTAGCGCAATGAACTTTCCCCTCAGGACTGCCTTCATTGTGTCCCATAAGTTCTGATATGATGTGTTATCATCATCATTTATTACTAGGAAATTCTGAATTTCCTGTTTTATTTCTTGGATGACCCAATCATTTTGTAAGAGTGAATTATTCAGGTGCCAGTACTTTGTGTATTTTCTGGATCTGTTCCATTGTTAACGTCTACCTTTAATGCACTATGGTCTGATATGATACAAGGAACTACATTGATCTTCCTGAATTTGTTTAGGGAAGATTTGGGACATAAGATGTGATCAATTTTAGAAAAAGTCCCATGCGCTGCTGAGAAGAATGTATATTCTGTGTCTTTGAGGAGAATGTTCTGTAAATATCTGTTATCCCCAGCTGGTCAATGGTGCCATTAAGCTCCATTATGACCCTGCTGATCTTCTGTTTGGTTGATCTGTCTAGAGCTGATAGTTGTGTATTAAAGTTTCCCACTATGCTGGAATTAGAGTCTATTTCTGCTTTATTTTTGAGTAGGGTTTCCTTTTAGAACTGTGTTGCACCCAAATTTGTTGCATATATATTTATGATGGTGATATCTTCCTGCTGGATCATTCCTTTTATGAGTAAGAAGTGACCATCATTATCCTTTTTAATTGATTTTGGTGTAAAGTCTATTTTGTCTGAGATTAATGTAGCCACACCTGCTTTCTTTTTACTTCCACATGCCTGATAAACTGTTTTCCATCCTTTTACTCTAAGAAGATTTCTGTCTTTAGAAGTAAAGTGCATTTCCTGAAGGCAGCAGTTGGAGGGGTTCATTTTTCTTATCCACCCTGCATGTCTGTTTCTTTTTATAGGGGAGTTAAGTCCATTTATATTCAATGATATAACTGTGAGTTTTGCTCTAAGCCCTGCCATGATGAAGGGTTAATGGGGGTTGTTGTCTGTGCTGCTGTTATAAGTGCACTGACTGTGATTGTCTTGTCTGACCTCTGTTACTCTTCTGAGGTAGATTTGTTTCTTTTGTGTGGGATATCTCTTGTAGGATCTTCTGAAATTTTGGCTTTGTTTTCAAATAGTCATAGAGCTGGTTGACTTCATGGAACACTTTCACTTCTCCATTTATCATGAGGGATAGCTTTGCTGGGTATAGTAGTCTAGGTTGAAAGCCATACTTCTTTAGGCACTGAAAAGCATTATTCCAAGCCCTTCTGGCTTTCATGGTTTCCAATGAGAAATCTGAGGTAAGTCTGTTGGCTTTTACTTTATAAGTTATGGTTTGCTTTCCTCTAGCAGCTTTGAGTATTTTCTCTTTGCTTTCTATGTTAGGCATCTTAATTAAAATATGTTTTGGAGAATTCCTCTTCATGTCCTGTCCGTTTGGAGTCCTCTGGGCCCCTTGAAAGTTGAGTGGGCTTTCTCTTGTTAAATAGGGAAAGTTTTCTTGAATAATTCTGTTGACGATATTTCCTATGCCCTTATCCTGGGCTTCTGCTCCCTCTGGGATCTCCATGATTCTAATATTGGGCCTCTTTATCGTATCCCATAGATATCTCAAATTTTGCTCACTTGATTTCTGGAATTTATTGACACCTATGACATCCTTATTAATTCCTTCTGACTTGTCTTCAACTTCTGAGAGTCTGTCCTCCAGATTGTCAAGTCTGGGACTGATTGATTCAAGGGAGGATTTTAACATCTCCTTTTCATTATTGGTTTCTGTTATAATTTTGTTTATAGTCTCCAATTCTTTGGTGAGATCCAATTTCCAATCTATTTTTGTTTTTGCTTGGGATTCCTGAAAATCATTTTTTAGTTTTCTGAAGTCCTCATCAAATTTAATCTATTGATTGTCTAGTTCCTCCCTATTTGATTAATTTTCAATTCACTTAAAGTGTTTCTGAATTCATTCATATTTCTCTCCATTAAATTCAGTCTGGAGTCTATGCTTGAGTTAGAGAGCTTCATCTCATTCATGTCTTTTCTCATAATTTCCATATCAGCCATTAACTGCTTCATGTTTGCATTGCAGTTGTGGTCAGGAGTCATATTATTCTCTCTTTGCGATTGTATATGTGCTGCCTCTACTTCCTTGCCACTTTCCTGTTCCATAAAGGGACTAGGGGCCCTGGGTTGGGGAGTTCCTTCTTTGATTTCTGTGGGTTTTTTCTGTTGGTTTCTGCCCATGTCCAGGTAGGGGAGTGGGACTCAGGCACCCTGGGGAGTGTTATTCAGCCCACTTTACTTCCTGGCAGTGGCGTGTGATCCCTGGTACTCGCTTAGACCGCCTGTGCCCTCCTTTCAGGTACTCGTCTGAACCCGCCTCTGCTGAGTTTCTCAGGCAACTGCCTGATGTTTGGCCTCTGAACCAAGCTAGTTTAGGTTGCCCAAGGATTGTGTCTGCCCGTGTATGTGGGGGGGGTCGTGGAGAGAAATGCGTCCGAGGATTGGGTACTGTAGGGAGGGGACCCCCCATGAGGGGTAGCCGCTGAATTGGTGGCGCAGGCTCGGAAACGAAGGGAGGAAACAATGGCGGGACCTTGTGGATGGGGAGGGTTCAGCTCTGTGTTCCCCTGCGGAGCAGAGAGCTGCTGGGGAACCCTGTGGTGGTCCCAAAGCTGGGGAGAGGCTGGGCTTGGGTTCAAGTCCGGCTGTGATTCGGGGCCTGGATCCTAGCTGGAAAATCAAACCTCCATGGAGAGACAGCCCATGCCTTCCTCGTAGGTACCCATCTGAACGGGCCTCTGCCGAGGTTCCCAGGTAACTGCCTGAGGTCTGGCCCCGGAACCAAGCTTGGGCAGGTTGCCCAAGGATCACTTCTGCCTGTGTATGTGGGGGGGTTGTGGAGAAAAGTGTGTCTGAGGATTGGGTGCTGGAGGGAGGGGAGCCCCATGAGGGGAAGCAGCTCAATCGGCAGTGCGGGCTAGGAACCTGCCGCGAGGGGAAAATGGCGGGAGCTTGGGGTGGGAGAGGGTTTGGCTCTCTGCTTGCAGAGAGCCACTGGGGAACCCTGTCTGCACTGGCACAGGAGCTGGGGGGGTGAGGGAGGACCCGGGCTCAGGTTCAGCTGGTGTCCAAAGTTTGGATCCCAGCTGGAAAATCAAACCTTTACGGAGAGATTCCTGACGAAGCTGTTACTTGTCCACCATCTTGCTCCGCTCCCCCCTTTTAATCTTTTCTCCAACAGCATTTATGCTGTCAATCTGCTCCCCTGGATTACTTGCTCATTTGTCCGCTTAGATGACAATCCACTCTCACCTCTTATAATTAAAATTACTGATAATATTCTAAAAAGGAGGGCTCCCTTATACATACAGCATAGCAGATCCCATAGCCCTCTGTCAGGACCCTTAACTGAAGGTAATGTCCTCACTGGTTCAGTGGCTACACAGGGAGAAATACAGCCTCCCATGGCCACAGCTCTGATGACAACCCTAGAAAAAGCAAAAGATTTTCACACTAATACCCATGTTAATCTCAAAGGCTTACAATAACTATTCCCCTCCATCCCTAAGCAACAGCTTCAGAGAATAATAAAAGCATGCAACTCTTGTGCTTCTCTAATTAAGACACCTGCAATCCAAGCAATGGGTACAAACCCTTGTGGACTTAAAGCCAATGCCCTTTGGCAAATAGATGTTACTCATATTCCTGAGTTTGATCAACAGAAATATGTTTTTGTGACTGTGGACACTTACTCTCACTTTATATGGACGACTGCTCAGACAGGAGAGAACACAAAAAAACTTATTAACCATATGCTTTCCTCTTTTGCAATAATGGGAATCCCTCAACAAATAAAGACAGTCAATGGGCCTGCATTTGTCAGCGCTAGATTTAAAGCCTTCTGGCTCCAGTGGAAAATCACTCACCTTAACAGAATTCCCTATAATCCCCAAGGCCAAAGAATTATAGAAAGAACTCACCAAACCCTGAAAACTCAACTTAAAAAACAACAGGGTAATGCTTATCCTCAAAATATACAATTACTTATGGCATTGGCTACCCTCAACATTTTTAACATATATAAAAATTCATCTCACCCCCCCATCTCCTTCCACTGGAGAACCCCTGACGTCACCCCTGCAATTTTAGTGTGGTGGAGAGATCCCTTAGATGGTCTCTGGAAGGGGCCAGACCCCCTCCTTACGACAGGAAGAGGCTTTGCTTGTATTTTTCCACAGGATCAACCTAGACCCATCTGGGATCCAGCCAGAAATGTCAGATTTCAGTCCTCCAGCTGAGAAGATGGCCCGTTTATCCCTGGTGGATCGCAGACCCAGGAGGCACAGGAGATGTCATCAGCATCTGCGCTGTACCTGCCAGAGATGCCCGATCTCATGGAAGGACATACATGACCTTATCAGTGCTGCAAAGGATTTATGTCCGCCGCAAGCTTCTCTCTCTGCTATATTAATTGCTGTTTTCACTTTGCTTCATTCTAACAGGGGCCACAGAGCCAAAGTCCCCTGCTCTCACTGGGACCCCTCCTAGTGGGGAAAGATAACCACACCCTGCATGACTGCCCTTCCCCCTAATTATTGCTCCCTAGCAACTATCCTACAGGAATCTTAGAGATTTCAGGAGCCTCAGTCACCCACTGCTGCCCAGGCCCAGCTTGTACCACTCCAGAGATAACTCCTTGCTGACTCCAATAAAACAATATACCTCATCACTGCTGAATATGGGGCATGGACTTGGGAGGAAATATTATTTTCATGCCAATAAGTATTCTATGTTCTTTATGCCCCCACCCCTTGGTTCCCTATTCCTTTGACCTGCCTGCCTCTCCCCACTCCTTTAACTCCCTGTGTGCCATACGGACCCCTTTTCCCATGGCCAGCCCCCTACATGCTTATGCCACTGACCCATATTTAAAACAATTGGGGGAAGTGTTGGGCACTGCCTGGTGGCACTGCTACTGAGGGCACAGAGAACAAAGGGTTAAGGATGTATGAGTGAGGTGAAACCCCGATAATTTGATAGGTGTTTCCTGGCTCCATCAACCCTAACTCCCAACCCCCATGGGCTAGCCACAGGAACCAGCATTCCCATCTCAGCATGACTGGCAATGGGTATCAGACAAATTTCCTTGTACTCATCCCCACGGACCGTGGCTAGAATCACATACTTCCCGCCACTCAGGCCCCCCAAAATGAGGTATTCTCAGGTTGTCCATACTCACCTATCCCAGTGCAGGCTGCTAACTCACCACCCTGATCAACCAATCCCCTTTTCTCTTCCCTATTCCCCATCCCCCTGACCCCCTTTTTCCTATAAATGTAAGTTCCTCCAATTAAATAAAGAACCACGTGGATATACTATACACATCTGCTTGCGTATGTGTCTCGCCGGACCCCCCTGTGTCGGCCCACCACCTCTGTGGATTCAGCCCCCCAGCTCTGTGGACCCACCCTGAGACAGCAGACAGCGGAGCAGCCATCAGCCCTCTCTCAGCTCCCACCGCTCCTCTGTTTTCCCTCTGCGGCAGACAACAGCCCCCCCGGAGGTGAAAACAACACACTTGGTTACTCCAATAATAGTAATACCATTATTGTAGCTGTGGGCACATCTTGCCTGGATGGTAATTTGTGTAGCACATAGTTGTGAGTCTGTCAGTGGGTAAGACTATTGAATTTTCTCCCCCAATAGCATGTATAGAACTTTCTAGAGCTATGAAAACTAGCCAGCTTGATTTTTTGGTAATCTGCAACTTACTCACATGATATCCTTAGCAATAAGGTCTGTGGTAGTTTGAATGAAATTCCCCCAATAGATTCAAGAGTTTATTAAAGGTTTTTCTCCAGCTGTCTGGCTGGAGGGGGTATAATATTGGCTGGATCTTAGGGTCCAGCTCTAGGTTGGGTCTGGAATTCCAGCTATACATAAGCAGAGCAGTCTGAGCTCAATTCTGGAGTTCCTGCTGTTTGTGAGTTTGAATGATTGAATGTGCTTTCTTGCTTTTGGAGTTGCTGGTGATGGGTTTCTCTCTTTGCTTGAACCTGTGAAAGGGGGCCAACCTCTATAACCATTGTGGAACTTCCCCTGGACCTATAACTTCAATAAATACTTTCCTCCCAAAACTGTGCCTGGTTTGGAGATTCATCCCAGCGGCATGTAGCTGACCATGACAAGGTCTTCTAGGAGAGAGAAGAAATAGAGAGAGAGGAGAGGTTAGGGGAGGGATAAAATATTGGGGGTGAGAGGGACTTTTAAAA
>PVHP010051724.1:0-11352 GCA_004024765.1 Zapus hudsonius | reverse complement strand
GTCTGGTGCTGGAGAGGCAGACAGACAGGTATTTCTGGGACCCACTGGCCAGCCAGCCTGTTCTAACTGGTGAGTTCTACCCTGTCTCAACAAAAGGTATATGATGCCTGAAGAAGGATGTTTGAGGTTGTCCTCTGGCCTTCAAACACACATGAGTGTCCACACACACACACACACACACACACACTCCCTCCTTTTCCCCTAGCTCGTTTGAGTTGGGTTTCAGACCTCCTTGACAGGTGAACTCACCAAGCTTCTCTGTGGCTTCCACGCAGACACTAGGGTACATGCCCGCCGTGTAAGTGGCCACCAGAAGATACAGGTGGGTCTTTACGACCACCACTCCAGTGTTGTCCTGGGTAAAGAGTAAAACAACATCCTGGCTTTCCTCAACCACAACACCAGCACTTCCTCTCCAGCCATTTTTTTAAACCATTTCCTGACTTTTTGTGTTCATATGTTTGTTTGTGATTTTCTACTCCTTTCTATGAGTTTTGTCTTTTCTGAAAAGACTTCAGATTTTCAGATGAGCAGCATGCCTGTTATGCATATTTTAAACTGATTGTTGCAATAGATACCTCTACTCTAAAAGAACAACTGATGTGAGGCAAAGATAATACATCCTGGAGCTGGACAGCTCTGGGCTGCAATCCCAGCACCTGCACTTCAGCTGCATGAATGACTTAGCTGTTTCCAGAGTGCTGGGATTGCAGGCGTGCACACTGTTGGCTTTACTTCTTAACCTTGCAAGTCTCAGTTCCCTTGCCTGAAAGGAAGACATTTGCTCTAAAACGTGACGTGTGTCTAATTCATAATACACAGCATCCAATACCCTGGAAGTTCCTCGTCTGAATTCCTCACAGGTAATAGAGAATCAAGACACCTTAAGCAGAAAAACAACAAACTGTTGGCTTGGGGAGTTGGCCCAGTGGAGAGAGCACTGGCTGCTCAGGGCTGAGTACCTGGGTTTGGATCTTCTGTAATCCTAGCATGCTGTCTGCAGTAAAATGGGAGTCAAAGACTGGAGAATGTTCTAGACGCTTGCAGACCAGCTAGACTGGCAAACAGTGGTGAACAAGGTGGAGAGAGTGAGAAGGATTAGGAGAAAAGACCCTCCCACAGGTAGATAGGAATGTGGCCTCAGACAGATGACCTCATTGTCACTTGACATTCCCAGGCCAAGGTTTGCCACTCCCCCCCCCCCAAGGAAATCCTTCAAAGTCCGAGCTCCCAGGGCTTCAGCCCTTCTGTCTGGACTGCAGGCTGGTGAGTGTACCTCTCCCCCCTCCCTGATCTCGGTGAGAGAGAGGGGGAGGGGGAAGGGAAAATTTCTTCAACATGTGTGCTATTTCTTTTTTTCACTTTTTGGTGAATTTTTGTATGTTTTATGAACCTCGCAGACCACACAGTGGCTGGTCGACCTTTACATCCCATTTTCCTTTTCCCAATCAATTAAGTTTCAGAATAAATGTGTAATTAAGAATTACTCTTGGGCTGGAGAGATGGCTTAGCGGTTAAGGCACTTGCCTCCAGTGCCTAAGGCCCCGGGTTCAATTCCCCAGGACCCACATAAGCCACACCCACAGGGTGGTGGCCCTGGTGTTCTCCTTCTCTCTCTCTCTCTCTCTCTCTCTCTCTCTCTCTCTCTCTCTGCTTGAAAATGAATAAATAAAATATTTTTAAAAAATAATTATTCTTGTCCCTGTGTATAATTCTTTGTACATTCAGAGGACACGAACTCGGATGAATTATCGAATATTAATTATCAGTAACCCGTATCAAGAGCCTCTCTCCACACATGCCCACTCATATACATGAACATATATATCCACACATGCTGAAAAAAAATTAAAAATTTAAAAACATGATAGTCTGGGCTAGAGTGAGACCCTACCTCAAAAAAAAAAAAAAAAAAAGCCAGGAGTTGTGGTGCACACCTTTGATCACGGCTCTTGGGAGGCAGAGCCCTATGAGTTCAAGGCTAGCCTGAAACTATATAATGAATTTCAGGTTAGCTTCAGCTAGAGCGAGACCCAACTTGAAAAAAAAAAAAAGAATGAAAATAACACCACACAAATGATATAATGTGAATCCGTAATCAGAAAATTAAAATCCAAATGCTTCAAAGTGCAAAAAGAAATTTAAACACCAAAAGTGGAAAATTCCCCCCCCCAACCTCATGTGATAGGTCATAGAAAAACGCAGACACACTAAAAATACTCAGGTCACCTTCAGTTTTTAATGTACATATGAAACAATAATTAATCCCATGATCAGATTTGAGTCATATTCCTGAGACATCTTCTTATGCCTATGCAAAAAACTCAAAAATTAAAAAATCCTGACTGGAAGAGGATTCAGTGGTAAGGTCCTTGCTTGCAAAACCTGACAGCCTGGGTTCAATTCCCCAGTACCCACGTAAAGCCAGATGTACAAAGTGGTGTGCGCATCTGGTGTTCATTTGCAGTGGCAAGAGACCCTGGCATGTCCATTCTCTCTTCCTCTCTCTCCTTGCAAATAAATAAATAAAAATAAAAATTCTATGGGCTGGAGAGATGGCTCAGCAGTTAAGGTGCTTGCTTGTAGAGCCTGATGACTTGAGTTTCATTCCTCAGTACCCATATAAAGCCAGAAGCACAAGGTGGCACATGTGTCTGGAGTTCATTTACAAGAGGACCTGGCACACCCATTCTCTCTCTCACTCTCTCATGAATAAAATCTTTAAAAATAAATTCTAAAACTGTAGCATTTACATTCACAAGCATTTCTGATAAGGAATATTTGACTTGTATCACTGGTTGTTTGTTATTTCTTGTTTTGCTTTTTCTTTCTGGGTTTTTAAGTTTTTTTTTGTTGTTGTTGTTGGTTTTTGTTTTTGTTTTTCTTCTAGATAGGGGCTCACTCTTCCAGTGGCCTTGAATGTATGGTGATTTCTGCCTTGCTGAATGCTGGAACTAAAGGCGTGCACCACCATGTCCAGCTGTTTTAAAATTTTTATTTTATTTGCAAGGAGAAAGAGAAAGGATGAGAATGGGCATGCCAGGGCCTCTAGTCACTGCAAAAGAACTCCAGACACATGCACCACCTTGTGCGTCTGGCTTTACATGGGTAAGCTTTTCAGGTAAGCACCTTAACCACTGAACCATCTCTCCAGCTATGTTTTTAAGATTTTTTTTAAGAGGGAGAAGTAGGGCTGGTTATAGTGGCGCACACCTTTAATCCCAGCACTTGGGAGGCAGAGGTAGGAGGATCACTGAGTTCGAGACCAGCCTGGGACTACAGACTGAGTTCCAGGTCAGCCTGGGCTAGAGTGAGATCCTACCTTGGGGGGGGGGGGAGACAGAGAAGTGGAGTGTCAAGGGGTACAGTCATTCTGGGAAGACATAATACATTTTATAGGTCCCAGAATGAATGTTCATCCCAGCCAGGATCTCTGGCTGAGAGTACTTTCAGGCAAGAAGCTTTGTTTCCCCGTTGGGTGCCAGGGCTCAAACCCAAGGCCTTGAGCAAACTAAGCAAGTGCTCTACTACTGAGAACTGAGGACTTTCAGACATGCCTTCTGTTTTAATGACCCAGGGAAGTAAGGGGAGGACAAGGAAGGGCAAACACCAGGAGCTAAGTTCTCCAGGTTTTACCAGAGGTCTTCAAATCTTGAGTACTCACTTTCTTAGCATATAGAGAGCAGTCATCCGCTCGTACACATTTGTAATCCCTTTCTTTGAAATATAACCCTTCCCTTCGGGTTTGCAAAGGGTTTTTGGCAAATCCATTCACGAGTGCTCGGACATCACCTGGCATTACCTGCAGAGGTTACAAAAACCAGAAGTGGACTAGTTATGGCCACTGGGTCAGTCAAATTTGGTTCACTACCTGTTCTTTTAATAGCCTGAAAGCTAAGGATAGTTTCAACGTTGAAAAAATATTATTTAGCCGGGCGTGGTGGTGCACACCTTTAATCTCAGCACTTGGGAGAAAGAGGTAGGAGGATCGCTGTGAGTTGAAGGTCAGCCTGGGCTAGAGTGAGACCCTGCCTCAAACCCTCCCCCCAAAAGTTATTTATTTGTGAGGGGAGTAGAGAGAGAAAGAGAGAATGAACAGACCAAGGCCTCTTGCCACTGCAAACAAACTACAGATGCATGTACCACTTTGTACATTAGGTTGTACATGGGTACTGGGGAATCAATCCCAGGTCCACAGGTTTTAGAAGCAAGCACCTTTAACTGCTGATTCATTTTCCCAGCCCCTAAATTTTTTAAAAATTTATTTATTTATTTTTGGTTTTTCAAGGTAGGGTCTCACTCTAGCCCAGGCTGACCTGGAATTCACTGTGTAGTCTCAGGGTGGCCTTGAACTCATGGTGATCCTCCTACCTCTGCCTCCTGAGTGCTGGGATTAAAGGCGTGCGCCACCACGCCCGGCCTAAAATTTATTTTTGAGAGAGAAAATGGGCATGCCAGGGCCCCTTGTCTCTGCAAATGATCTTCAGACACATGTGCCACTTTGTATATCTGGCTTTACATGAGTACTGGGGAATTGAACTGGGATCAGCAGGCTTTGCAAGCAAATACCTTTAACCTCTGAGCCTTCTCCCAGCCTGTTTTCCATATTTTTAAATGACTAGGAAAAAAAATACCACTTTGTGATGTGAATATTATAGATATTACAGAAAATTCAAATTTTAGTATATAGAGTCTTATTGGAACATGTCATACCAACTCATGTGACTCAAAATTCTCAAGTATTTACTATGGCACTTGGTAGAAAAGGTTTTGTATAAAAATCCTAAACTGGGCATGGTGGCATATACTTTTAATCCCAGAACTTGGGAGGCAGAGGTAGGAGGATTGCCATGATGGAAGAAATATCCTTGCCATCTATACTTTCGGGAGGAGATACCTGGAATTGTGTAAAGAACTGCAAAAATTAAGCACCAAAAGTTCCCCAGAACAGCCCATCAATGGGCACTTCTCAAAAGAAACACAAATAGCAAACTTTTTTTTTCAAGTTTTGCTTGTGTGTGGGGTGGTGGTGATGCATGCTTGTGTGGGGGGGTGCCATCACACCCAGCTCCTTGATAGATATTTTAAAAAGTGTTCAACATTCTTTGCCTTCAGGGAAATGCAAATTGAAACTAGAGATTCCATGTCTCCCCAAAATGGTCATTATTGAGAAAGCAAGAGCCAGGCGTGGTGGCGCACGCCTTTAATCCCAGCACTGGAGAGGCAGAGGTAGGAGGATCACTGTGAGTTCAAGGCCAGTCGGGGACCACAGAGTGACCTCCATGTCAGCCTGGGCTAGAGTAACATCTTATGCCCAAAGTAGTTTCTTTCTTTTTCCTTACACTAAATCCTGGGGAGGCGACACACAGGCTGCGTTCCTGGAGTTTGATGAGCGCGGCGCCATCCACATGCCTGGTTCCCAGGAGGGAATCTAACAGTAAGGTCTGCAAGTGGCTCATGCTTCCTCAGCTCTGAAACGGGAACTCAAAGTTGAAGCTGTCCAGGCATGAAAACACCAATGTCCCTGACACTGCAGTTCAATGTTTGCACGTGTACTTTAAAATGATGAGTGAAACTGGTGGTCCATCATCCGATGTCCATCAAAACGCAAAGACAAAAATAGAATCACAGACATCATAGTCCACCCAGTGGGTTAGAAACAAAATCACAGCCTCAAAATTGCCTGGCTAGGTAATGAATGATCTGCAAGAGAATTATCTGGGATTTAAAAACAAAACAACAAAAGGCAGATGTGTTAGCACATGCCTATAATCCCAGGTATTCTAGAGGCTGAGGCAGGAAGGTCACGAATAAGGCCAATTTGAGCAATTTTACTGAGAGCCAGTCTTTAAACTAATAATAATAATAAACAAATGAATCTTGGTCTTAATAAATGAATATCGATGGTTGAGTGTAAAGCCCCGGGCTAGGTTCAATCCCCAGCACTACAAAAATGAATAAGTAAATAAATAAAAACGAAGTAGAATAAAAACAAAAGAAAACAACAAGCTATCCAAAAAAACTCCAAGCCGGCCAAGACGGAGCAACCTCGAGCTAAAATAGACAACCCTCGTTTTCCTCCCCCCTGGCCGGCGTCAGCGACGTCCATGGCGGCGGGGGCTCCACGAGCCGCCCCGCTCTCCCGCCCGCCCGCCCGCCGCCAGCCCACCCGGGGTCCCGCCGCCGCCGCCGCCGCTCGGCTGGGGCCCGGGGACGCACGACCAGCGGCGGTCGACGCTCGTCGAGGGGCGGGCGCCGTGCGCACGCGCCATCAACCGACGCGGGCGGATGCGTCCGGATTGGCTGCGACAGCTGCCTGTCACGGGGAGTCGCAGCCTCGTCGGCGAATCGCGAGGCGCGGGGCGGGGCGTGCGGGCTCGCGTCGCCCTCCGGAGCCCAGGGGCCCCGGCCCGTGTCCTGGAGACGCCGGGACGCGGTCGGCCGGGGTCGGAGGGCGTGGGCCGCCCCGGGGCTGAACTCGGGCGTCTTGCGGCTAGTCGGCCGCCATGGCTCGGTCGGTGCACGTTGCCCCAGCTACAGCCCCCACAGGCGGGCGGGCGGGCGGGCGGGCGGGCGCCGTGGCCCCCTCGGTTCGGGTCCGTTCGTGGGGTCTGATTACTAACGCAGCTGACTCTCAGGTCCTCTAGGGGCTCCGTTCTCGAGACCACGAGGGAAACCAGCGACGAGCAGGTCACCGCTGCGCTCCCCTCGCTCAAGAGCTCCAAGGAATGGCTGGAACCCAAGTCACTTTCTTTCATGGAGGTACCGTCGTTCCGCGGTGCGGAGTGGCTGGTGCCGAATAAATAGTCTTTTTTGTTTTCTGTTTTACTCTTCGGTCCCTTTGCCCTGCTTGGTATTTACTTCGCTCTTCGTTTTCCAGTTTAGGATTGACTAATAATAACAGCCGTACTTTCTCTTGAATCTGCACTACTTAAATTTTGCCATTTTGCAATGTCTTTTTTTTAAACAGCTTTAATACACATGTATATATTTGAAGTATATAATTTGAGTATCACAAATCAATTGATGTATCAGTATTGAAAGTTTCTTTATCGTGTCCATGTGTAATCAACCCCAGTCATTTCCTATAACCACTGACGGTCTGCCTGCTTGTCCTTCCTTCCTTCCTTCCTTCCTTCCTTCCTTCCTTCCTTCCTTCTCTCTTTTTCTTTTTCTTAAGCATGCATCTTTAGTAAATTTTATTCACATATTTTATCTTTTTTTTTTCGGTTTTTCGAGGTAGGGTGTCGCTCTAGTCCAGGCTGACCTGGAATTCACTATGTAGTCTCAGCGTGGCCTTGAACTCATGGCAGTCCTACCTCTGCCTCCCAAGTGCTGTGATTAAAGGTGTGCACCACCACGCCCGGCCATATTTTACCTTTTTAAAAATTAGGTGGTTTTATTTTTGTTGAGTTTTTATTATTGAGATATAATCCACAAACAAAAGCCACAATACAAATTCAGTATTTAAAAAATATATTTTCGAGACCCTTCCTTGGAAAAAAAATAGAAATAAAAATAAAAAAGAGGTGGGGCTACAGAGTGAGTTCCAGGTCAGCCCAAGCTACAGTGAGACCCTGCATGGAAAAATTCCCACCCCACGCCCCCTAAAAACCATTTTAGTGCCACACCCAGTTCACATTATTTCATTCAATAAATGCTATCTTTCTTCCAATAACAGTAACAATCATATCAATAACAGGTGACTCAAAAGGTTCCAAGTACCTTTCTGCTGTGCTGGGTATCAAAGCTAGGGCTTTAGGTGTGCTTAGGGACTCTACCACTAAGCTATATCTCCAGCTCCCCTTTTGAAGTATTTTACATTATCTTTTCTCTTTTCAGTCCTGAAAACAGCTCAACTATTATGCTCACTTTTTTTTTCAAGGAAGGGTCTCACTAATATATATATATTGTTGCGGTCAGCTTTCTAGTTGCTGTGCAGGAAGAACCCAAACAAAGCGGCTTGTGGAGGAATGGGTTTATTTGGCTTACAGACTCAAGGGGAGACTCCATCCTGGCAGGGAAAACGATGGCATGAGCAGAGGGGTGGACATCACCTCTGCCACAGAACTGCAAACAGCGGCAGGAAGGTGTGCCAAACACTGGCAAGGGGGAGCTGGCTTATAACCCACATAAGCCCGCCCCAACAACACAGCCCTAGTGAGGTTCTAATTCCCGAATTGCCATCAGCTGAGGATCGATCTATCAGAACACATTCATTTGTTTGTGGGGGACACCTGGATCAAACCATGACATATATATATATTTTCATTCATTTGCTTGCAGAGAGAGCAAGAACATGCCAGAGCCTCTTGCTACTGGAAACAGACTCTATATGCAGGTGCCACTTTGTACATATAGCTTTGCATGGGTACTGGTGACTCCGACCCAGGCCATCAGGTTTCGAAAGCAAGCACCTTTAACTGATGAGCTATCTCTCCAGCCCCAAGATTTTTTATTGTTATTCATTTATTTGGGCATGTGACCTGTGCGTGTGTGCGTTTAAACTTGCTAGCCTTAAACATTATTTTTCCTGTGATGTGATGTGGTGCCACATAAGCACTCTTGTGGAAGCAGAGACAGGATGCACTTACCCATGGTGCTAGCTTTCAACTCTTGATCTTCCTGCCTCAGCCTCCCGAGTATCTGAAATAGCTGGAATTACAGGCATGTGCCACAATGTCCACCCCCATAAAATTCTCATCTTCCATTTACAACATATGAGCTATCTCAAAACTGGTTTTACTTACAGAAGATGAGGTTCTCCCAGCCTTTACCCTGGGGTGATCTTAGAGTTTGTGAGGGGCCTCAAGCCAACTAGAGAAGTGCACAATTAAAGGGAGCTCATCTCTTTCCATGGGGGAGACTCATCTTCCCCCTTCCTCCACCCCCAGGTAGCGTTTCACTCTAGCCCAGACTTCTGGAACTCTCTCTGTAGTCACAGGCTGGCTTTGAACTCACAGTGATCCTTCTACCTGTCTCCCAGAGTGCTGGGATTAAAGCTTAAAGGCATGCACCACCAAGCTGGGAAGGCATGTTTATTTACTGTTTAGGTTATAGGTGAAAAGTTCAAGTAGGAATTTAGGGGATGGTTTATATAGGCTAATTATCAAAGGATTTTACACTTGAGAGACAGTATGGATTTATCTATTTTTTAATTTTTATTTGAATATTTTTATTTTCCTATCTTTTATTCTTTTCGAGGTAGGGTTTCAATCTAGCCCAGGTTAACCTGGCCGTCATTCTGTAGTCTCAGGCTTGCCAGGAATTCACAGTGATCCTACATCATAAAAACAAAACAACAAAAAAAAGAACCACAAAAAAAGTTCAACTTTGAATCCCAACATCTATTGACTGCTTCTCTTCCCCACCCCAAGTATAGGTCACTTTTTTTTTTTTTTTTTTTTTTGTTTTTGTTTTTTGAGGTAGGGTCTGACCTGGAATTCACTTTGTAGTCTCAGGGTGGCCTTGAACTCATGGCAATCCTCCTACCTCTGCTTCCCTAGTGCTGGGATTAAAGGCATGCGCCACCATGCCCAGCTCTTCTTTTTTTAATAAACATTTATTTGCAAAGCAGAGAGTGCAGGCATGTTCACATGAATGGGAGAAGGAATGGGGCACATCAGGGTCTCCAGCCACTGCAAACTCCAGATGCATATGCCACTTTGTGTATCTGGCTTTATGTGGGTACTGAGGAATTGAGCCTGGGCATTCAAGCTTTGCAAGCAAGTACCTTTAACTGCTGAGCCATCTCTCCAGCCCGTTTCAGTTGTTTTTTTTTTTTTTTGTTTGTTTGTTTTTTTTGAGGTGGGTTTCATCTAGCCCAGGCTGACCTGGAACTCTGTAGCCTCAGTCTGGCTTTGAACTTAAAATGATCCTCCTACCTCAGTTTCCCAAGTGCTGGGACTAAAGATGTGCCCCATGCCCTGTTGTTTGCATCTAGTAATTCTAGATTATATTTTAGAAATTCTAAGTGATACATTACAGAGTCTGCATTTTTTATGCTCCTGAAGAATCTTGAACTTTTGTTTTAGCAGTTAACTTCCCTCTCCTCTCTCCCCCCCCTTTTTCCTCTCCCCTTTCTCCTCCCTCTCCTATTCTCTCTCTCTGTCTCTCAGCAGGATCTCACACTAGCTCAGACTGGCTTAAAACTCCCTCTGTAGTCCAGGCTGGCCTTGAACTCATGGTGATCTTCCTACCTCAGTGTCCCATGTGTTGGGATTAAAGGTGTGAGCTACCACACCCTGCTTTCAGAGGTCTTGTTATGTAGCCCAGGGTGGCCAGGAACTTACTGTATAGCCCAATCTGGTCTTGAACTATGGCAATCCTCAGCCTCAATGTGGTGGTTTGAATGTAAATTGCCCCATAGCCTCCTACTTAGTCCCCAGCTGATGAAGTCTTTGGGAGGCAGAGCCTTGCTGTAAGAGGTGTATTGGGGGGGGCAGATCTTGGGTTTGAAGATCTACTATGTGCGGAGCTAGCTGGCATTTGCTGTTCTCTGCTGTGGATGTGTGAGGTTTTCTCTGCCATGATACCGCTTCCCTTCAAAACTGTAAGCCTGAAATAAACCTTTCCCAAATTTACTGTTAATAGTTGTCTAGTCTCAACATTATTATTTCTAGAAAAGATGAAGTAAAACCTAAAAATATAAGAACTGAAGCTGGGCATGGTGGTGCAAGTCCCAGCACTTGGGAGGCAGAGGTAGAAGAATCACCATGAGTTCAAGGCCACCCTGAGACTGCATAGTGAATTCTAGGTCAGCCTGGCAGTCTGGGCTAGAGTGATATACCATCTCGAAAAAAGAAATAAAAGCCCAGAAAATCCTGAGCTGAGCCACAGTTTAAACTCAAATGTGTCTAACGATATAAAAAATTTTCTTTTGAGGCAGTCTGGCTATGTATTCCAGGCTGACCTGCTACTGCTATGTAGCTCCGACTAAACTCCAGACTTGTTATCCTCCTGCATCAGCCTCTAAAACCCCTCTTCTCCCTGAATTATTTCTTGCCTCTGAGTGGTAACAAAGAGCAGAAAGTTTAATCTTTAAAAAAGCATTGATGTTAAGATTTGAAGTAGGAAAATTGGACTTACAGACAACTTTTTAGAGATGTGCCTGTTAAATAAAAATGTAGTTGGCCCAGATAATTTTTTAAGATTTTGTTTTCAGTTTAATTCTGTTCTTTTAGGCCTTTGCTAAAGAAGATACTGATGCAGCTATTCAATCAATACTATATAGAGAAAATTATGTAATCAAGGTAAGAACTGTCTACAAAATGTTTCCTAAGTAAAATAATACTTATAATTTTCAATGTACTATATACTATAAAAGTTTTAGAAAAAAGCCGGGCGTGGTGG
>PVHP010051723.1:0-11357 GCA_004024765.1 Zapus hudsonius | reverse complement strand
TCCAATTTGTACAAAGAGGAAGTGACATAGTGGCTTCTGTCATGAAGCACCCGTGGGGGGAGGACAGCCCTGGATAGGAAGAGGATGGCATAGTGAAATTGGAGGACATCAAGGATAGGGTTTGACATCCAGCCTAATGACCGCCCCCACCAGACTGGGATAAAACAAACCTGTCCTTACCACATGCCATATACCACATGAACAGACGTCTCTTCACCCCCCAGGTAAGGCACAGACGACAGACCAAAGTGCAAATACACCAAAACCAGTCTTCTGGAGAGGGGTTGCTTACAGGAGCAATGGAGACCCCAAAGCAGCCACAGCGCTGGGCATCCTGGTGCCATCCTAGATGAGGACCTCCCCAGAGCTGTCTAGGTTGGGGTTACCCCCTGGATACTCTTCCCTCCGCCTATAGGTGAAGGGCATGGGTGACCCAAAGGAAGCTACATTTCTGAAAAGTCACCCTGGCATAGGCGACAACTCATGAAAAGGCAGCTCAATTGGTCAGAAAGTCTCGGGCAAACTGCATGACGTGCAGGCAGCTTGATGGATCGGAGAATCTCATCCCCAAACAGCAATTTTCCCTTTCCATATTCTTAGGGTGGGTCTTACAACCTTTGCACAGACTTCTGGACTTCCTGAATCTCCTTAGCTTCCTTCCTCCCTCAGGAAAGACCCTTTCAATTCCTAATAAACATTGGTCAAAGTCAGCCTTGAGGACTGGTCGTGTGATCCATAAGTTTCAGGTCTCCCAGACTTGGCTTCCTGAATCCCTGGAGCCTCCTTTCTCTCTCTCTTCAGGAGGAAGCACTCTGCCACAACACTGGATAACGCGGGTTATTCTCCATGTCACACCTCGGGCACTAGGAAAATCCCAGATTGAGAATGACCGAGCCGGCAGTCAGAACCCAGCTAGGCAAGTGATTTAGAGGATTTCCCAAGCTGTGTGTCACCCAGGAAGATGTATATCAGCTTGCTCTTTAGTGGACACTGCTGGATCCACAACCAGATGTTCTGATTCTGTAAGTCTGAGAGATGCCAGGAATCCTGTCCTCTTTATATGTCTCCCTCGGTGTCTGCACACAAATCAGGACTAGAAATCCGGGTAAACCCCATCTTAAAATAGTTTTTGAAGAAAATAGTAATAAAATACAGTTTTCCATTTACAAAAGACTTTTTGCCTTTATGCAAAGAGAATACTTCATTTTATGAATCTGGTATTGATGTAAAGCTAAGTTTGAAAAGAATAAAAATACCTGTTGCTCTACAAAAAAAAAGATGAAGTACAGTGAAAAATATTCCATACTTTAAGGGGGAATCAGGGAAATGTAAATTAAAACTACTCTGACTCCATCTTCCTCCAGTCAGAATTGCCATCATAAAGAACAGAACAATAAGTGCTGGTCAGGATATGAAAAAGGCAAACCCTTACACACTGCTGGTGAGAATGTAAATTAGTCCAGATACTACAAGCATCAATATGATGTTTCCTCAAAAAGCTATAAATGAATAAAATTTTTGGATATATATTCAGATGACTCCAAAGTCAACATACTACAAAGATACCTACCATACATGTTTATGACACCACTATTCACAAGTTATGGTTATCAGTCTATGTACCCATAAATGGATGAAGAAAATGTAATACACACACACACACATACTCACACAATAGGGTTGTGTATATATCCACAAGGAACAATAAAATTATGGGGGGTTTTGCAGAAAAACAAATTCAAGTGGAATAAATAACACTCAGAATATCATGTTTTCTCTTGTTGGTAGGACATATTTATATATATATATACACACATTTATATAAACATAATATGAAAGCAAATGGGAAAATTGGGGAAGGGAAGAGAATAGTGAGAGAAGGGAAGAAGAAAGGGAAAAGGAAGGTGTGTGTGCAGGGTGAATGTGATCAGAACATATGATATACCTAAAATGAAAATATCTTCATGAAACCTGTCATAACAATAACACACCAATAATATGTATGTATCTTTAAAAGGAGAGACAAGAGTTTATAGTGATAAATGCCTACAGTAAAAATGAGGATCTTTAAAACAAAGATTTATCTTTTTAGCTCAAGGAAATAAAGAAATGTGAAACTAGCAAAAGGAAGGAAATGTACAGATTATAATAGAAATGAATAAAATAATAGACAAAATTATTAAACTGTATGCTGGTTTTTGAAAAATTAAAGAGAATCAACAAATCCATGACTAGACTAAGAACAGAGAAAACTAAATAAAATATCAATGGAAGAAGAGATACAGATGATGACACAGAAATAAAAAAGGATCATAAGAGAATATTATGGACAATGATATTCCAACAAACTGAACAGTTCAGAGAAACAGATGATGTCTAGAACCATATAACCCATCACAACTGAATCCAAATATAGAAATCCTGAGCAGACTAAAGATAAGAAAAGAAACTGAAGAAAAAAATACTGCCAACAAGCCAGCCTGCTGCTAAGTGAGCAGTTTTTACCTTATTTCTAATAGATATTTAAGGGGAATGTCAATACTTTAAAAAATTTTGTAAAAAGAGGAAACACTTCCAACATCAGACCATTATCCAAGCTAGACACAGGTACTTCAAGAAATGATTACCAGGGACCAAAGAGATGGTTCAGTGGTTGAAGTGCTTGCTTGCAAAGCTTGACAGCCTGGGTTTGATTCCTCAGTACCCATGTAAAGCCAGATGCACAAAATGGTGCATGTATCTGGAGTTCATATGCAGTGGCAGGAGGACCTGGAGTGCCCATACTCTCTCTGTCTCTCTGTCTCTGTCTCTCTCTCCCTCCTTGCAAATAAATAGATAAAAATATTTCTAAAAAAGAAATAAAAACTAAAGGCCATTCAAAACACTAGTAAAACTAACCAAACAACATGTTAAAAGAATCATTATATACCACATTAAGTAGGATTTATTCCCGGGAAGTAAGGATGGTTCAAGTCTATTCATGTGATAACTCCCAAGTCCAAGAATGAACAATAAAAAATGGTATCATTTCAAAAGATGCATCTGACAAAATACTACCCTTTCATAATATAAACTCTCAAAAAAATAAGCTTAAAAATGACTTAAAATGAAAAGACCATTTATGAAAATCCCACAGCGAATATCACACTAAATGGTGAAAAGCTAAAAGCTTACCTTCAAAAATTTGTAACAATGGCTTATCCAACCCTACCAACGAACTGCAGGCCAATAGCTGACAACCTGACAAGAGATGAGCCACTGAAGACATACCATGGAGATACATATGGAACCCCGCAGAGAATGATGGGATGAACAAGTGACCCATAGTGACAGCCAATCAGTCAACCAGGACAAGCCAGTGAGAAAGACACCAATGATTTTTGACACAACCTAAAGCAGCAGTACAGAGACACCTAAGTTCTCAACAATAAAGCAGCCTTAATACTCAGCCACCACGACTCAGGGAACTGAGCGGAAGAGGGGGCAGAAAGATTGTGAGAGCCTTGGTGGGGGAGAATACCCAAAGTCATGGCCCCCCTCAGTAACCACACTAGGGCTGGCGGAACCGAGCTGACTCCTAGGCTATCCATGGTCCCCAGGCCCAAGGACTGATCCAGACTGCCCATGGAGGAGGATATCCAGCTGATTGGGGATGAGGAAGAGGGACATTGGGGAACTGGAGATAACAACTCATTGTTTGCCCATTAAATAATGTAACTCATTATGGACAATAAAAAAAATTTTAACAAGACAAAGATTCACAAACTTGCCTCTCCTATAACACATAGTACTAGACTTCTAAGTCAGAGTGAACAGGCAAGGGAAAGAAAAAGCATCCAAATTAGAAAAATGTGAAACTGTTTCTCTTTGCAGATGGTATGGTGTTTATCCTAAAGATATTGCTAAAAAGCTTTTAGAATAAAAACTTGGCAATCAATATATAAAATCAGCTACACTTGTTTACACCAAAAATGAACTAATTGAAAATTCAGAAAAGTCTCATTTGTAATAACATTAAAAATAAAATTCTCAAGAATTTTCCAAAAAATGCGAAAGACTTGTAGGATGATAATTATAAAATAATGATGAAAAAAACGCAGACATAAGTTAATGGTAAGATGCCACATATTCATACACTAACAGAATTATTACTACTTCAAAGTTCATACTACCCAAAGTAATATACACATTCTAGAAAATCCCTACCAAAATTCCAATTGCATGACTCAAGGAAGCAGGGAAAGAAAAAGAAAGCTGGCAACTCAAGTGGAACCACAAAAAATTCTGAATATTAAAAAGTAATTTAGATCAAGAACAAAGGCAGAGGTGTCATACCCTGGATTTTATCATACTGTATACAATGCTTCAGTATGGTACTGGCATAGCAACAGACATAAGGATTAATGGAACTGACTAGAGAGTCAAGAGGCAGTCAAGTGATATTTGATAAGAATGACAAGAAACACACAAAGGGGATAGGAAGCAGTGTTAGGAAAAAATGAATACACACATGCAACCAAATGAACTGGGCTTTTAGTACACTATACACAGAAGTCAACTAAAAACTGAGTAAAAACTTTAAACATACAACCAGACAATGTAAAACTCCTAGAAAAAAAAATCAGGGATGAGTTTCTTTATGTTGGACTTGACAACTTTTTGGAAAAGGCACCAAAACCACAGCCAACAAAAGCAAAAATAAATTTAAGCCTTCTGTGTGGCTAAGGAAGCCATCGTTAGAGAGAAAAGGTAACCTAAAGAGTGGGGTGAAGTATTTGAGCTGCATATCTGATAGAGGGTTATTATCAAACATATAAGGAATCTCTAGAATTCCATAATACAACAAAAGAATGCCTTACAATGTATTTTCTTTAGAGAAGACCCATGAAAGATCAACAGATATCTGAAAAAATAGCATCATTCATCATCTGTTCATTCAAGTTAAAACCACAAGACTTTTCCTGAAGCCTATAAGAACAGCTGTTATCAATAAACAGAAAGTATGTTCTTTTATTTTTAATTATATTTGTATATAGATTTCACATAGGTAGAAGGTAAGTTTTGACAAAGAGGTGCAGAAAAAAATAATATACTGTTGGTAGGAATGTAAAATGGCTCACATGCTATCGAAGACAATATGGAGATTCCTAAAATAGTTAAAGTTTATGATCCAGAATTCCTACTTCTGAGAGAATTGAAATCAAAATCTAAAAGTGGTATTTACACATTTCCATGTTCATCATAGCATTATTCACTATAGTAGAAAATAATAGAGAAACCTAAATATCCATTAATAAATTAATCATTAAAATATCATATATATATTGTAAAAATAAAAAGTGTGGCATGCTAAACATACAATATTAGTTAACCTTAAAAAAGAAATCCTGTCATTTACTACACAAAATAAGCCAGTCATAGAGGCATAAAAACCATGATTCTACTTATATGAAGTGTCTGAGTATACAGTGAACAGTTCTCAGGGGTTGTGGGGATGAGAAAGGAACTGTTTAGTGTTTTCAATTATATAAAACAAATAAGGGCTAAAGGTCTGTGGCACAACATCCCTGTTGCCTAACTATGTGAATAGGCTGGTGCCAATAGGAAGACCATATATATATATATATATACACATATATACATGCACACATACACATCCATATTTATTTATTTGTTTGTTTGTTTATTTTAAGGGGCATGCCTGATTAGATTTATTAAAGTTTTCTATACTGAAACAGAGAAATGAAAAGACTTTTGTTTGAGAACAGTAGAGAAGTAGGAAGAGAAATTAATTGTGTTTTGAATATGAAAAAACTGAGGAGCTATGAAACATGTAAGTAGGAGATGTAACATAAGGGAATAAACTGATTTTATTAAGCATTAAACAATAATTATTAAAAATAGACAAAACACAAAAACATATCTGAAAATCTTTATCCACAGAATTACCATAATTTGCACCATGAATTTTAAATTCAGAAGTCTCAGATAAGAAGCCAGGTGTCAGGTACCATGGCAAACACCTAGAATCTCAGGAAAACTGAATTCTAGGCCAGCCTGTACTGTACAAAAGGACTGAAAAAAAATTCTCAGATGGCAGACTATTTAATTTTCCCCATATGTATATTGAGGAACAGTCCATAGACTGTGTTATTATATGAAGTCCCTCAAAAGAAACAAAGTAATTTAAAATATTTTCAAATTAACCAAGTGAAAGATATCATATAGCTGAAAAAGATATCATATAAAATTTATCAGTTTTTGAAGATGAAAATTTCAACTGCAATATATATGTATACACACAAGGTATCAGTTGTGGAAGTTCTCCATCAGTGGTGCAAAACCTGCCTACAGAAATCATGATGACCTGATCCAGGATCACGTGAAAGGAAATCACTTAATAAAATGGCATGGGTATATCAAGGAAGAAGTCTAAAGAGAGTTCTGTTAGTAAATTAAAATAATGTGTTTCTTCAATCCGTTAAGTACAGTATATGTTCTACTTGATCTTTATTAATACTACAACAGAATAAGATGAAACACAAAAAAGGCAGAAAATTTAAGTGAGTGTGTTATGTATACAGTGTAGCATGTATTGGGCTTTTAGTTACTTATTTTGAGACATATCAACTTAATAATGAGACATTGTCCTTATGATACAAGGACCAGCATCATTTCATTTTCCAATATTTCACGGTCAATTAGACAAAGAAAGACAATGATAGTCCCAATAAGGAAAGGGTCATTCATATAAGCAACCAACTTTAAAAAGGTTTGCTACTAGTTTGGTTAATAGAAAGAGGTCCTTTTATTCATCAAGAAAAATGTTTACATTTCTACATGCAAAACAGGGTTTCTCAAAGTTGTTACATATAATGCTAGTCATTGGAATATAAATGTGTAACCTGGCGCAGGGCAAATGACAATGTATGTTGAAGGAATAGTGTTAACCCAGTACAAACTTGTGAAAAATACCTTTTCCTCCAGTTTTATCTTCTCGTCACCAAACTGGTTTATTCTCTGCTTGAGAAACTCATTAAGCTCTTTCTCAGTGGATGCAAGCTTCTGCTCAAGCTTCTCCTGCTGAGGGTGGGACAGTGACTGCCCTGAAAATGGAGTCTGGACCGAAGTGTGGTCATACTGTGGCTATTGGAAAGAAAACAAGAGCAGATAAATCTTTAAGTTTACTTGTCTTGAACAAATGGAGGAAACACGAGGATAGACAAGAGGCAAGGAGTATCTATGCTAGCAATGGAAAAGCATTGTGCTACATTCCAGTCTCCTAGCCACCTAGACAGACACCGTGATCAAAATAAGTTACCACCACTAAGTTTGGATTTGCTCATCTATAAAACAGAAATAATACAACTACTTGGCAGTGCTTTTTTGAGGAATTATAGTATGTAAGCTTCCAGCCCATAAAAGTTCATAAAAGGCAGCTGCGATTTGGTTTTAAGGCATATTTAGAAATTGTAAATAGTACATTGCATACATTCATCTTATATAAGTAAAAGTTTTTAGGGAAGTAAAATAAAAACTAATGACAAATCAGGAATGGTGATGTATACCTGTAATCCCTGAGTAGGGAAGATTGTGAGGTTGAAGCCAGCATAAGCTACATTGCAAGACTCCATCTCAACAACCCAATCCCTCTCACCCTATCCATAAAAACAGCAAGAAAAAAAAACTAACAAAATTTTTCTTCACAAGTGATCATATCCAGCTAATATTGAATTAATTGAATATTGCTTTAATTAAAGGTAAGGTCCATAGATTCTGGGACTTCATAAGAGGTCCTTTCATAGTAGATGACCAACTTTTGAGAAATAGGGTATCTCTTAGATAAATCTTAGATACATTTAGCATAAAGGCCTAGAATTCTGTAAGTAAGCTAGAATGGCTGTCCAGAATTCTCACGGATCTACCTCCCTAGCATTGGGATTACAAGTATATACCACTATACCTTGTATTTTTCTTTTTTAACATGGGTTCTGGAGGGAAGCACTTGACTGACTTTGCTACCTGCCCAGCCCAGAGATTTTGCCATTTATTTAAAAAATATTTACAAGTAAAAATGCCAGTCATTATGTTAGAAGATAAGGATTCTAGGCAGAAAAAATGATCCAAAAAGACAATGAAATCTAAAATGCTAAGAAAGTTGTATGTGTAGTAAGTTGGTTTAGGAAGGTGTATAGTAGGAGTGAATGTGAACCAGTCCCTGAAGAGCTAAACTGCCAAAAGATGTTGTAGTAGTAGTTTGTATGTCCCTCATAGAGACAGGTATTTTAGTAAAGATTGTAACTTGGGTCTCCAGCTGCCTGGCTGGAGGTGTTATTCGGGGCAAATCCTGGAGTCCACCCCTAAAGTGAGTTTGGGGGTAGATCTAATTTCCCGTCCAAATGTATGCAGCGAATTCTGAGCTCTATGGGGTCCCTGCTGTTTGCTGCCTGTTTGTGCTTGCTGCTTTTGGTCCTTTGGTATTGTGGGCTGTTTTTACATACCTGGTATTGACTTTTGAAACATAAAACAAAAAAAAAATAACAACATAGATAGACAGATCTCTTAAATTTAATGGAAAACAACTCAAAAATGGTTAAAACAATCTGACCACATACCTGACCAATTAAGTTATATAATGTCAAATAAATATATAAGAAAGTGCTTACCTTGTATCAGTAGAGCACCAGTTACTAAAGTAACGATCATATACAGCTATATACTTATTAGAATGGCCCAAAACAGAAATACCAACAATAATGGTGAAGATGGGAGCAATGGGTTTTCCACTCACTGCTGGCAAGAAGGCATACAGCCAGTTGGGAAACAGTGTAGTGTTTCTTACAAAAGTAATCATACTCAAACATATTTTAATCAAAAGAGCCAATAGTTTTGTTCCATTGTACTTATCCAGTATGATGACATAAAAACCTGTATATAGATTCTTATAGCAGCTGTAATCTGGTAGAATTAATATTTAATCTTCACCTCCACCCCAATTTCTGAAATCATTAGAATATCAGGAGAGATAAAAAGAATGTCTTTTTTGATAACTATGGCTAGTGACCTTAGATACATTTAGCATAAAGGCATGATTAGAAGATTGAAATTTTCACTCCCCCTCCCCAATGCTTGGGAAGGAAGAAGAATTGAGTTGATCAACAAAGACTCATGATTTACATACATTTACATTCACATATTACAGCTGCTAAGTAAATCCAATGGGCTCTAGATGGCTGAGCAAATACAAGTTCCTGGCAATGGCATGCTTGCAGACATCAATGAATTTCTGCCCTTTCACTTACATTGTATCAGAACTGAATTGAGAGACAGACACCCGGATGTTGCCCACTGGAGAATCAGCAAAGCTGATTACTAGGAATGTGGGAAACAAAAGTCCCAGGTAGTATCTGAAATGACTATGCTGTATTAATAGTAAGAAGCACTCTGAAATGACTATGCTGTATTAATAGTAAGAAGCACACCTGTGCTTTCTAATCACTATAGCCTTTGTTGTAAATTTTAATTTCTAAAACTTTGGAAGAACCAAGATGTCTTGCAACAGGTGAATGGATAAACAATGATACATTACAGACAGTGAAATATTATTCAAGAATAAAATGTAAGGAGCTGGAGCTGGAGAGATGGCTCAGAGGTCACGACATTTGCTTGCAAAGCCTGAGAACCACCCCCCTTCTCCTTGCAAATGAAGAAATAAATAATTTTTTAAAAAAAAATTGAGGAGCTATCAAGTCATAGAAAAACAAGAAAAAACCTTAAATACACAGTATTTAGTGATGTTGAAGAGTATTACTATAGGCTTCCAATTATGTGGCATTCTGGGAAAGGCAAAGCTATGGCAGCATTCAAAAGTTTATTGGTTGTCAGAGATTAGGAATGAGGGTGAATGTTGGGGTCAGATGCCTCTGAGGGCCCATGGAGGCATATCCTGGCCTATTCTCAAGATGGTGCCTGGTGGTTTGCCAATATAGGCTTTGCTTATAAACAAGTTTCAGGAAGTAATCCTGATTGGCTATTGCACATCATGCTCACGGCATGCACTCTGCATGTTTGAGGTTCTTACCAAGACTGACCATGTACCTGCCTCATGAACAGCTCCCTGATTGGCTAAGGAGCTCTATATATTCTGTATCATTTCAGCAATAAAGGGAGAATATTCTTGCAACTATAAAGAGTACGCGTGTGTGATCATTGCCTCCGTGGGTGGTGGGCAGTGATAGGTGGTGCTGAAACCCGGGAATACAAGAAAGAAACAAAAAGGAAACAAAAAAGAAGACAACAGCATCGGTAAGTAACATAGGCAAGCGACATTTGCCGAACAGCAACTAAGGTTCCCGGAAAGCGACGAAACTTAAGTTCACTGGGAGAATGATGAGAATAAAAGTAGATAATAGTAATTAATAAAATGGGCTCCAAAATTTCACGTATGGAGGGTCCCCTTCGGGCACTTTTGAAAGCAAATGGGACTCCATTGAAAGCACAGACTGCTCATGCTTTCTTAAAGACTATAGAACAGCATACTCCTTGGTTTCTGGAGGAGGGTTTATTAAATGTACCCCAATGGGAACATTTCGGGGAAGACCTACAGAAGGCAGATGTTCAGGGCTTTGGTTAAGGGGTGTCTAACCAGTCAAAGATCTAAATACCAACAAGCTTTGGAGGATGGGGCCTGCATCTTAGAGGAGGTTAAAGAGGAACAATCTGTAAAATCAGCCAAATTATCAGAAATGGAAAGTTCAAATGAAGAGGAACTAGATGGAGAGGAATTAGAAGTTAAGTTCAAAAACCTTCATACGGAGACTCCACAATTTAAAGTGAGAGTGGGGCCTACAGCGCTGCCACCTCCTTATGGAAATCATTGCGCTGGGACATGTTCCTGTAAAATGGAACCCCCATGGTTAGGATCAACTTGCTTCCCTGTATTTGAGGATGCTCAAAAGAACAGGTATCATCAACCTTTAGATTTTAAACAATTGAAGGAGGCAGCAAGCACTTATGGGCCTCAAGCTGCTTATACGGTATCTATGTTGGAATCACTGACAGCATCTAATCTGGCACCTTTATTTTTTTTATTTTTTTAAAATATATATATTTATTGTTCATAATGAGTTACATTATTTAGTGGGCAAACCATGCATTATTATCCCGAATTCCCCAATTCCCCTCCTCCCCATCCCTGATCAGTTGGATATCCTCCTCCGTGGGCTGTCTGTATTAGTCCTTGTGGCAAGGGATCCTGTATATCTTAGTACTCATCCCGGTCTTCCTGGCCCAAGTGTGTTGTTACTGATGGGTGCCATGCCTCCGGACAGTCTCCCCCACCACGGCTCTCACAATCT
>PVHP010051722.1:0-11323 GCA_004024765.1 Zapus hudsonius | reverse complement strand
GCAAGAGTATTACTGTAAGTTTGAGGCTAGGTTGTGCTACTAGTGAAAATAAGGCCAGTGAGGGATACAGAGCAAGACCCTGTCTCATAAAACAAAAATGAAACAAAGCAAAAAAGGCCATGTTGGGAAATATGAGTTAATAATAATAATAAAGAAGGGCTGGGAATGTAGCTCAGAAGATAGAGTCTATGTAGCATATACCAAGCCTTGGGTTCAATCACCAGCATTGCATAAACTGGATATAGTAATACACACTCCTCAGTTACATAGTAAGTTTGAGGCCAGCCTGAGCCCTAGTCATGAGAATCTGATTTAAAAAAAAAAGAGGGGGCCATGAGAGATGGCTCAGTGGTTAAAGATGCTTGTTTGCAAAGCCTGCAGTTCAGATTCGAGTCCTCAGTACCCATGTAAAGGCAGACGCACAAAGTGGCATGTGTCTGTAATTTGTTTGCAGTGGCAGGAAGCCCATACTCATTCTCTTTCTCTGCTTCTTTCTGTCATTCTCTCTAAAATAATAAATATTTAAGGGCTGGAGAAATGGCTCAGTGATTAAGGCTTTGCCTACAAGACCTAATGACCAAGGTTTTGTTCCCCAGTACCCACCTAAAGCCAGATGCATAAAGTGGCACATGCAGCGGCTGGAGATCCTGGTGCACCCATTCTCTCTCTTATCTCTTATCTTTGCTTGCACATAAATAGATAATTTAAAAAGAAAAAAAAGAGTAGGTAGAAGTTTGGTAGGATACACAGGGAGGTTGGAAACATGGACTACTTACAGGTACAGCCTCCACTCATTTGCTTGCTAATGTTTCTTTCTTTTCATTTGCTTGCTAAGAAAGTTTTATTTATTTGTTTATTTTTTGAGGTAAGGTCTCCTGGAATTCACTATGTATATGTAGTCACAGGGTGACCTTGAATTCAAGGCAATGCATCCTACCTCTGCCTCCCCTAGTGCTGGGATTAAAGGCCTATGCTAACATGCCTGGCTGGTTTTTCCTTCTTTTTTAAAAAATATTTTATTTATTCATTTTCAAGCAGAGAGAGAGAGAGAGAGAGAGAGAGAGAGAGAGAGAGAGAGAGAGAGCGCACAAGAATGCACCAGGGCCACCACCTTGTGGGTCTGGCTTATGTGGGACCTGAGGAATTGAACCCAGGGCCTTAGGCACTGGAGGCAAGTGCCTTAACCACTTCGCCATCTCTCCAGCCCTGGTTTTTCCTTCTTTAATTGAAATTCCTACACTCTTAAATTGCCAAATGAAGTGGACACTCCTGTTTTATTTGACCTCACTATAGCAGTGACCATTAAGAACTGCTCTCTTATTATTTATTTATTTATTTTTATTTTATATTTGCAGGAGAGGGAGGCAAGAGAGAGAGAGAGAGAGAGAGAGAGAGAGAGAGAGAGAGAGAGAGAGAACAGGCATACCAGGGCCTCTTGCCATTGTAAACAAACTCCAGACTATGCATCACTTTGTGCATCTGGCTTTACGTGGGTACTGAGGAATCGAACCAAGCCATCAGGCTTTGCAAGCAAGCGCTTTTAACTGCTAAGCCATCTCTCCAGCCCCCTGATCTCTTTCTTATTTTGATGTTTTGGTGCTTTGAGATAGACTCTCATGTAGTGGCTGGCCCCGAACTTGCCTTGAGTTCCTGATCCTCCAGACTTCATCTCCCAAGTGTTGGGTTTATAGGTGTATACCACCACACCCTGCTTTCCTCTCTATTTCACTCCCTCCCTTTAAAAAAAAAAAGTTACTAAATTTGTTCCTTCCTTCCTTCCTCCCTCTCTCCCTTCCCTCTCTCTAAAACAAGGTATTATGCTATATCCCAGAATGGGCCAGAACTCACTATGTAGCTCAGGTTGACCTCTAACTTGAAGTACTTTTCCTGCTTCAGCCTTCCAAGTGCTACCTTGCCCAACTCTGCTTTAAGCCTAGTCCAATCAGGCCTTGTTCTCATCCTCTCAAACAGTACATGGTGACTAATAACCTTCTGTTGCCAAATCACATGGTCAACTATCAGTTTATCTGTGTTTGGCTCTGTTAACTCTCCATCTAGAAATGCTTATTATTAGTATTTAGGTAGAAACTCTGTATGAACATGTCAGGTGTTGGTAACCACCATTTCCCTCCTCTCTGGCCCCACTCCACTGAGGGTCCTCCTTAGTGGGATTGCTAGTATGCACCATGGGGTTGAGGGCAATGAGTTGAGTGAGCAGCAGTCAATAATTGAGTGGGGCTCTGGATAGGATATTACCCCCACCGTAGAAATGCTTTCTTTAAACCGAAGTGTGGTGATGCCTGCCTGTAATCCTAGCATTCAGGAAGCTGAGACAGAAGGGGGAAAGAAGGGAAAGGGAAGGAAAGAAAAGATAGAGAGAGGAAGGTAGGTAAGTACTAGAAATTTGTTTAATCCCCCCCACCACCACCAAGATAGGGTCTCACTCAAGCCCAGGCTGACCTAAAACTCACTCTGTAGTCCCAGGCTGGCCTTGAGCTCACGGTGACCTTTCCAAATCCAAATGCCTCCAGAGTGCTGGGTTTAAAAGTGTGTGCCACCACACCTGGCCCTGAAAGTTCTTTTACCCTACCTTTCCCTCCTACCCCATAAGAACTATAGCTAATGAATGAGATACTTCTTTCTTTCTCTCCCTCCCTCTTCCTCCCTCTCTCTCTAGGGTCTCCTAATCCTCCTGCCTCTGCCTCCCTAGTGCTGAGAGGTGTGCACAGCTGGCTTATAAAGTGCTGGGGATTGAACACAGGACTTCATGTTTACCAGGCAAGCACTCTCCCAGCTAAGCTACATCCCCAACGCCCACAACCGTTTCTTAACTGGTCTTCATGTTTGTGGCTTTATTCCTCTAGAGATTAGTCAGATCACATCAGCTGTTTATCCCTGTGGTGGTTTGATATAGGTCTCCTCCATAAACTTGGGTTTCGGAATGCTTGATCCCCCAACTGATGGCAGTTTTGGAATTGGAATCTTGTTGGAGGTGGGCTTATGGGGGTTGTTCTAGCCAGCTTCCCCTTGCCAGTGTTTGGCACACTCTCCTGCTGCTGTTGTCCACCTGATGTTGGCCAAGAGGTGATGTCCAGCTTCTGCTCATGCCATCATTTTCCCTGCCATCATGGAAGTCTGTAAGTCAAAATAAACCCTTTCCTCCTACAAGGTGCTTCTGGCTGGACGTTTGTCACAGCAATGTAAAACTGATTATAACACCCCCCTCCCCCAAAGGCCTCTTTCTGAGTTCTATTTTATTTCTTATTTTGTGGGTTTTTTTTTTTTTTTGAGGTGGGGTCTCATTCTAGCCCAGGCTAACCTGGCACTCACTCTGTAGTCTCAGGCCGGCCTAGAACTCACAGTTATCTTCTTACCTCTGCCTCCCAAGTGCTGAACCACCATGCCTGACTATTCCATATTATATATATTTTTTTTCCATATTATATATATGTATATATATTTTTATATATATACATATATATATAAAATATATACATATTATATATATATGTATATATATAAAATCCATAATGAGATAAATTTAATGAACAAATAATGAGCTGTTATCTCCACTTCCCCAATGCCCCTCTTCCCTATCCCCAATCAGCTGGATATCCTCCTCCATGGGCAGTCTGGATCAGTCCATAGGGGCAAGGGATTATGGATATCCTAGGAGCCAGCCCGATTCCAGCCACCTTAGTGTGATGTTACTGAGGGGGGTGATGTCTCTGGGAGTTCTGTCCCACCATGGCTCTTACAATCTTTCTGCCCCCTCTTCTGCTCAGTTCCCTGAGTCATGGTGGGTGAGTATTAAGGCTGTTTTATTGTTGAGGTCTTAGGGGTCTCTGTACTTCTGCTTTAGGTTGTGTTGAAAAACACTGGTGTCTGTCTGGCTTATCCTGTGTTGACTGATTGGCTGTGGTTATGGGTCTCTTGTTTGTCCCACCTCTGCAGTATATATATATATATATATATATATATATATATATATATATATATATATATATATATATATTTGTGAGTATGGGTGCACCAGGATCTCTTGTCACTGCAAAATGCTTGGGCCACTTTTTGCATCTGGTTTTATGTGGATACTGGGGAACTGGACCTGGGTTGGCAGTAACCATTGAGCAATATCCCCAGTCCCCAAATTAAAAAATTCTTGCCCAAATATGTGGACCATTACTCTCATCAGATCAAACCAGGGGAGCTGGGAAGCTTGGAGGTTAAAGGTGCTTGCTTACAAAGCCTGCAGCTTGGGTTCAATTCTCAAGCCACCCACATAAATTGGATTCAAAACAGTGCAGGGCTAGAGAGATGGCTCAGCAGTTTAAGTGCTTGCCTGCAAAAGTCTAAAGACCAGGCTTTGATTCCCTAGTACCCATGTAAAGCCAGATCCATAAAGTGGTGCATGCATCTGGAGTATGTTTGCAGCAGCTGGAGGCCCTGCCATGCTCATGCTCATTCTCTCTCTCTCTCTCTCTCTCTCTCTCTCTCTCTCACACACACACACACACACACACACATCTCTCTGCTTACAAATATTTTTTAAAATGGTTGTGCATCTGTTCATTTGCAGGCAAGAAGCTCTGGCCTACCCCCACCCTACACACATGTGCAAATAATTTTTAAAATATAAAGAAAATAGCCAGGTGTGGTGGCACATGCCTTTAGTCCCAGCACTTGGAAGGCAGAGGTGGATCACCCTGAGTTCAAGGCCACCTGAGACTACATAATGAATTCTAGGTCAACCTGGGCTAAAGTGAAACAAAATAAAGAAAATAGCATCTTTGGGCTGGAGAGATGGCTCAGCGGTTAAGGCACTTGCCTCCAGTGCCTAAGGCCCCTGGTTCAATTCCCCAGGACCCACATAAGCCAGACCCACAAGGTGGTGGCCCCGGTTCTTTCTCTCTCTCTCTCTCTCTCTCTCTCTCTCTCCTTGAAAAATGAATAAATAAAATATTTAAAAAAAGAAAATAGCATCTTTAATAATAATAATAATAATAATAATAAATTAAAACCAGGGAGCTTGGTATAGTGACACTTGCCTATGGTCCCAGATGAACTAAGGCAGGAGGTTTACTCAAACCTGTGAGTTCAAACTCAGCCTGGGTGACATAGTGAGACTCCATTTTATTAAGAAAAACAACAACAAGCTGGGCGTGGTGGCGCACGCCTTTAATCCCAGCACACGGGAGGCAGAGGTAGGAGAATTGCTGTGAGTTCAAGGCCAGTCTGAGACTCCAGTGAATTCCAGGTCAGCCTGAGCTAGAGTGAGACCCTACCTCAAAAAAAAAAAAAAAAGAAAAAAGAAAAAAGAAAAACAACAACAAAACAACTATACATCCATCCAGCCCATCTGGAAGGTAGCAAGCAGGGAGAGTGCAGAATACTGGCAGGGAGCTTATTCTGGCGCTTTTGTCTTTGATGGATCCCGTAGCTAGGAAACTTGTTACCTAAAGTGGATGAAGTTGCTTTAAACAAAAAACCCAGAGGATGACAACAGCTGCATAGCTGCTACATTTTAAGTGCAGATGCAGAAATTGTAGTTAACATGGAAAGAAGGATGACAACTAGGAGCCTGTGTGTTCGTTTGAGCAGAAGTGGTAAGCCATTTTACAAACCTCAGGCAAAAGGCTCTTGGCCTTCCATCCTTAGCACAGGAACGAAAAGAGGTTCAAAAGGAGAACTCAGTGAAAAATAAGATCCCTATTCCTAAGCCAACTTCTCCTGGGCAAATGTCTCACAAATCAGACCAGCTGGTGCAAATATCCAGTTCAGCTGACACGGAGCCCAAGCCCCACGGAGCTGCAGGTGGCTTAACAAGTTCCAGGTGCCCTGCCCGGGGCTGTGGAGTACTTACGCTTCTCTTCTTTTCCATGTTTGCCTCTTCCGCTGCTTTCTGGTACCTTCAGGAAAGGGAAGACAAAGAAAATATCCCCAAGTTAAACTTTATTATTATTATTATTATTATTATTATTTTTTTTTTTTTTTTGGTTTTTCGAGGTAGGGTCTCGCTCTAGTCCAGGCTGACCTGGAATTCACTATATAGTCTCAGGGTGGCCTTGAACTCACGGCAATCCTCCTACCTCTGCCTACCGAGTGCTGGGATTAAAGGCGTGCGCCCCCACGCCCGGTTTAAACTTTATTTTTATTATGCCTTTTAAAAAATATTTGTGCCAGGCATGGTGGCGCATGCCTTTAATCCCAGCAATCAGGAGGCAGAGATAGGAGGATCACTGTGGGTTCGAGGCCACCCTGAGACTATATAGTGAATTCCAGGTCAGCTGGGCTAGAGCGAGACCCTACCTCGAAAAACCAAAAAATAAAATAAAAAATATTTGCACCATACACACACACACACACACACACACACACACGTGTGTGTGTGTGTAGGGGGTGTATTTGCGTGAATGCACCAGGGTCTCTTGCAGCTGTAAATAAATACCAGATGTATGTGCCACTCTTTGCATCTGGCTTTATGTGGGAGTTGGAGAATTGGACCCAGGATGGGCAAACTTTGCAAGGAAGCACCTTTAAGCACTGAGCCATCTCCGAGCCCCTGCACAAAAATTAAATGACATCTCATGTGTAAAAATGCTTTGGAAAGCCAGGCGTGGTGGCGCACGCCTTTAATACCAGCACTCGGGAGGCAGAGGTAGGAGGATCGCTGTGAGTTCGAGGCCAGCCTGAGACTACATAGTGAATTCCAGGTCAGCCTGGGCTACAGTGAGACCCTACCTTGAAAACCAAAAACCAAAACCAAACAAACAAAAAAAGCTCTGGAATTAGTCAACTAAATGTAACAGGTTGAAATCAAGCTGGCAGGCTTTGTAAGCAAGTGCTATTAGCTGCTGAGCCATGTCCCCAACCCACTTTTACTCTGTCTTTAAGAAAACCACTTTGCATACCTGTGTCTGCCAGCATTTGTCTTAACTCTATGAGAAACAGCAGAAAATCAGAGCAGCCCTCAATTCCTGGGCCTAGTTCAGTCATCTGCTCTGATATAACAGAAGGATAATTATTTATTTTGGTTATTCAAGGTAAGGTCTCGCTCTAGCCCAGGCTGACCTGAAATTTACTGTGTAGTCTCAGGCTGGCCTCGAACTTTTGTTTGCTAGTTAGTTTCTTTTTCTTTTTCTTTTTCTTTTTTTTTTTTTTTTTTTGAGGTAGGATCTCACTCTAGCCCACTTACCCAGCTGCTGGTTAGTTTCTATTCCATTATTTTCTGCCCTGATCTTGATTCTTTCTTTCTCGCTACTGATTTTTGGTTTGGCTTGTTCTTCTGTTCCCAAGGTCCTAAGGTATATCATTAAGTTATTTATTGAGTATAGCCATGCCAGGGCTTCCTGCCACTGCAAACAAACTCCAGACGCATGTGCCATTTAGTGCATCTGGCTTTATGTGGATACTTGGGAATGGAACCTGGGTTGTCAGGCTTTGAAAGCAAGTACCTTTAAATGCTGAGCCATTTCTCCAGCCCCTAAATTTATTATTATTATTTGTGTGTGTGTATGCATGTGCCACAGCATGCATGTGGAGGTCAACCCATCTGGCCACCTCATTTGAGGCAGGATTTCTAGCTCTAGATTCTCATTCTGCTGTTCTTTGCTGGGTTTGCCATGCCAGAAGCCTCTGAGAAGTAATCCTGTCTCTGCCTCCCATCTCACTATCACCACCAGTGGGTATTTCATTGCTTGGATTTTCTATTTGGTTTATCAGCTGTATTCTTAGGGGTGTAATTCAGAAGTTATATCTTTAAGAGCTTATGGTGCCCAATATGGCCTATGAATGACTCCCAGAATGAAGAATGACCAAAGCTGGTGGCAATGCCTTCACCTAGTTGTGTCAATGGTTCCTTCCTTGGTGCATTTTTTTTGAGGCAGTGTCTCACTCTAGCCCAGGCTGACTTAGAACTCACTCTGTAGTCCCAGGATGGCCTTGAACTCACAACAATGCTGGGATTATAGGTGTGCGTCACCATACCCAGCCTGCTTGGTGCTCTCCTGGCTTGTCTTGTCTCCACTGGCTTGGTTGAATAGGCTTCAGCTTAGCTTGAGTTTGAACTCTTCAGACTAAAGGAAATGATTGCTTTTCTAATATGTTTGTAGTGGCTACTTTGTTTTTTCTGGTTTTAGAGTGTAAAACTGAGGAGAAGGAAAATATAGTTCTAGGTGATAGCCCATCATGGCAGGGGCTTGAGGCAGCTGGTTACAGTCAGTCCATAGTAAGCAAGCAGAGAGTGATGAATGCTCTATTGTTTTTTTTTTTTTCTTTTTTGAGACTGGATCTCATGTATCCCAGACTGGCCCCAAGGATAACCTTTAGTTTCTGATCCTCTTCTGTTTCCCAAGTGTTAGGATTCAGGTGTGTGCCTCCAATGCCCAGCTTTATGCATCACTACCAACCAAGCTGCCCGCCCAGCCAAACATCAAGAAGAGTTTTTGTTTTTCCAAAACCTAATATGATGTATTGGGGAGGATATAGGGAAATGGTTTTATCTTTCATTGCTGGGGCAAAGATAAATTGGTAAAATCTTTTTGGGAGGCATTTGTCAAAGTCTAGCCAAAACTACAAAAACAAATGCTAAATTTTATTATAAATTTTTTTATTTGAGTGAGTATGGGGACACCAGGGCCTCTTGCAACTGTAAACAAACTATAAACACATGTGCCACTTTATGCATCTGGCTTTATGTGGAATCAAACTTGGGTCTTTAAGCTTTGCAGGCAAGCACCTTAACCACTGAGCCATCTCTCCAGCCCTGTACCACTTTTTGAATCCCGCAGGCTTTGCAATCAAGGACCTTTAACCACTGACCAATCTTCCCAGACCCCAAATGTTATATTTTACTCCAAGAATTTATCCTACAAGTATCCTTACATAAGAAAAAAAAAAGAATTTGTAAGAAAAGTATAGCTAGGAAGGAAAATGCTTATTCAGAGCAACATCTATGCCATTAACAAGGATATGTATTATTAACAGTTCTGGTAAAGTCTCATCTGCTTTACAAGATCTACAGGAACAGGTGTAGACCATGCCAGACACCACCATGTCATTTGGTATATAGCTTTAGAAGTAGATTTCTGGATCGTCATAGTGACAAAGAATTATGCCTATCATTTCTGATAATAGTAGCTGCTAATTGTTAGACCTTGTATACTCAGCTGCTGTTTTATCTCTTCCTGCTTACATCAGCTCACACTCAGATGGTCTTGCAAGAATCACTTCAAATACCTGGGTTTCCTCATTGCCCCCCAAGGCCTGAAAGTCTACAATAATAGGAACCCTAAAGAACTCCAGTTTGGTGTGTTTCTACTTCCAGTTGGCTGTGTTTCTACTTCTAACTCCTTGCTTTTATTCTTTCTCCCCACATTTTCTTCCAGGACTGACACTCTACCAATGTACTTTCAGGATCTCTTAGAACCACTAGAGAAGTTTCCCAACTGCCACACCCAACACCACCACTCAGTTTGAAGAAGCCAGATCCATCATAGCCACAATTCTCTAATGGCAGTTAGGCCAGGGTTGTTTCTTCAGATGGGGGATTGAGGCAGTTTAGGGTAACTGGGCCCCTGAAAGCTCACGCCAGGAATGTCTTTGAGGCTGCTTTTGCAGTCTTCTCTAGAGGTCAGAGAAGGATCTGGCTTCTCCTTATCTCTTGCTGCCTAAAGGCATTCCCTACATGTTTCTTTATAAGCAACCTAGAAAGGAGCTCCCTTTTCTTAGAATTAAGATTCCTGGACATATTAAACATGAATCTGGCATTGTGGCTGGTTAGCTTAGCTCCCATAACTTGGCTTCAGGGTTGATTAGCTCAGCCCCCATTCAGAACCTATAAATGATACCAATTTGGATCTCTAGGTTGGCTTTACACTCTCCTGTTTTCTCATGGGCAGGGGCTCTTCATACTCTACTCATCCCTTCTCTGAATCTAAACTACCTTAAAAATAGAACTTTATGTTAGATCATTTATCTGAGCATCAGCTGTAATAGAAAGATTGAAAACAAGCTAAATGTTCCTTAGCAGAGAGCCAATATATAAATACTATACTACAGAGTAGGGCACTTTTCTTTCTTAATATTTTATTGATTTACTTATTTATTTGTGTGTGAGAGAGAGAGAGACAGAGAGACAGAGACAGAGAGAGAAAGAGAGAAGACACTCTAGTGCCTCCTGCTACTGCAAAAGAACTCCAGAAACATGCGCCACTTTGTATATCCAGATTTACGTGAGTACTGGGGAATCAAACCCAGGCCTTCAGGCTTTATAAGCAAGTACCTTGAACCATCTCTCCAGCCCCGAGTGGGGTACTTTTTAGTAGTAAGATGGACAAAGGAAAAGTAGTGATAATATGAATGGCCCCAATGCCATTAAACTGTATACTTAAAATGGTAAAAAAAATATGGGGAAGGGGGGCAACGGGGAATTGGGGATAACAACTCATGGTTGGCCCACTAAACAATGTAACTCATTATGGACAATAAAGAAAAAAAAGGTAAAAAAATAATATGTATATTAAAAATATGTGTTATATGTATATTTTTTGTTTTTGTTTTCTCAAGGTAGGGTCTCACTCTGTAGTTCCAGGCTAGCCTCAAACTCACTTGGATCCTCCTACCTCTGCCTCCCAAGTGCTGGTATTAAAGAGCCATCATGCTTGGCCTAAAAAAGTAAATTTTATGTCCAACATTTTGGCAAAATTAAGGCAAACAAAATAGTGTGGTATGGGCATGAAAATGGATATTATAGACCAATGAAATAGAACAAAGAGTCCAGAAACAAGTCCTTACATATATGATCAAATCGTTTCCAAAAAGCATTGCAAAATTATCCAAAAGGGAAAATTCAGACTTTTCAACAAATGGCTTTCAAGAAACTGAATATGCACATGTAAGAAAATGAAGTTGGATTCTTACCTTATTCCATATACAAAATGAACCAAAAGACATAAATGTAAGAGCTAAAAGTATAAAACTATTAGAAGGAAACAGAGAGCCGGCTATGGTGGCCCAGGCTTTTAATCCCAGCACTGGGGAGGCAGAAGTAGGAGGATCACTGTGAGTTCCTGGTCAGTCTGGGTTAGAGTGAGACCCTACCTCAACGCCCCCCCCCCACCCCACCAACAAAAACAGTCCCAGAAAATATAGAGAGAGCCATACTTGGTGGCTCGTGCCTATAATTCTAGCACTGGGAAGGCTGAGGTAGCTGAGATAGGGGGATTGCCATGAGATCAGAGTGAGTTCCAGGTTAGCTTGGGCTTGAGAGTGAAACCCTATCTCTTAAAAACCAGCCAACCAACACACACACACACACACACAG
>PVHP010051721.1:0-11346 GCA_004024765.1 Zapus hudsonius | reverse complement strand
TTGTTTTTGTTTTTTTCATTCCTTTCACCATCACCATTTTTATTTTTTCCAAAATGGATTTTAAAGTGACATCATCCTGGGCTGGAGAGATGGCTCGGCGGTTAAGGCACTTGCCTGTTAAGCAGAAGGACCTGAGTTCAATTCCCCAATACCCACGTAAAGCCAGATGCACAAATTGATGCATACATCTGGAGTCTGCAATGGCTAGAGGCCCTGGTGCACCCATTCTCTCTCTCTCTCTCTCTCTCTCTCTCTCTCTCTCTCTCTCTCTCTCTCTCTCTCTCTCTCTCTCTCCTTGCAAATAAATAAAATATTTTTTTAAAAAGTGACGTCATCCTGCCATGAACTTTTAATTAGCCTGGGGACCACTTGCCTTCCTCCATAGATTTTCACTGCAAATCTCATACCTTCCTGCTTCGCTCTGCAATTGAGTCTGAACATGTTCTTCCAGTAGCAGATTGAAACACATTATCAATAATCCATCACCACTCTAGATACAACTCCATATCCAGGGATCTCGGCAGTTAGTCACCATGTAGCAAGCAGATTATTTATCTTTATATTATCTTTTAGGACTAAATTCTTTCTAATTCAAGATCAACTATCTCTCCTAGAGATCTTTCCCTCAAAGTCTTAAGGTTATCATCACCTCTGCTTTCCTAAGTACCTCAGTGACAACTGTGATGTATCATTTCTTCTGGCCCAGGACTTGGAAAGGGAAGCCTCAAAGGGACATTAGGATTTCAGGTATCACCTCGGCCTTAAATTGATCCTAAACAGAGCGATGGCTCAGTGGTTAAAGGTACTTGCTTGCAAAGCCTGCCAGCTTGGGTTCAATTCTCCAGCACTCAGGTAAAGCCAGATGCACAAAGTGGTGCACGCATCTGGAGTTTGTTTGCTATGTCAGGAGGCCCTACTGTGACTATTCTCTCTCTCTCTCTTTCTCTCTCTCTCCTCTCCTCTCCAATAAATAAATACAATTTTTAAAAAAGTGTCCTGACAGCATTGTCCACATGCTAGCCCCATATCTTGACACCTTGTAGCCTGTGCTGGCCTGCTCTCCTGCCCTGTCCATAGCAGTGTTTCCTGAAGAAATCCAGACACCAAGATGCAATCCAGCCTCCTGAAATGTATTTCATGCGTACTAAATTCACCTTTCAATGTGCAATCGGTCTAATTCTCAAACATAAGAAACATAAAATGAGCTCAGTCTAGCCAGCCAGGCCTGGTGTCTCGTGCCTGTTATCCCAGTAGCACTCGGGAGGCAGAGGCAGGCAGATCTCTGTGTCTGAAGCCAGCCTAGTGCACACAGTGAGTTCCATACCAGCCAGGGCTACACAGTGAGACCCGGCCTCCAAAAACAAAGAAACAAAAGGACCACAGGAAAGCCCATCTGGTATGTGTTATTTGGCTGGGCACATGTTCTCAAATACATAACAGAGCCACCTCATTTGGGTCCATGCAAATAAGTTCAAACAGTTTACATTTAAGAACTGAACGGGAGGAAGGAGTGGAGTGAAAGAGAACGGAGACACTGGTCCTTGCTGTTGTGCTGTTCTTCTTCTTTTGGTTTTTCCAGGTAGGGTCTCCCTCTAGCCCAGACAGACCTAGAACTCACTCTGTAGTCCCAGGCTGGCCTGGAACTCATAGCCCACATCTACCTCCTGAGTGCTGGGATCAAAGGCCTGCGCCACCATGCCAGATGCTATTGCATTTTTTAAAAAATATTTTATTTATCTAAGAGAAGCAGATAGGGAGAGAACATGGGCGCACCAGGGCCTCCAGCCACTGCAAACGAACTGCAGACACATGCACCACCTTGTGCATCTGGCTTTATGGAGGCACTGGGGAATTGAACTCCGGTCCTTCGGCTTTGCAGGCAAACACCTTAACCACTGATCCATCTCTCCAACCCTGTTGCATTTTTGATCTCACAGCAGTTGTGACTACCAGCATCAATCCTGTCACAGAAGAAAGGCAGGACGGGCTCCATGACACCAGGCCTCTCCCTGAGCATTTATAGGCAGAATATGGTAGGTAGGAAAGAAGTCCCTCTCAGTCTCTGGGGAAAGGAGAGACATCTCAGTGGTGTGGCCACTGGAAGGAGCGCATGCTCCCAGGAGCTGTGGGCAACCCTGAGCAAACACCAGAGGTCATCCAAGCAAGCGAGCAAGCAAATGAACTGCAAACATAAGCTGGGCGAGGTGGCGTACACACAGCCTGGGATACAGTGACTGCTTCAAAGGAAAACAAAAATAAGATAGATGGCTTAGCAGTTCAGGCGTTTGCCTGCAAAGCAGAAGGACCTGAGTTCGATTCCCCAGTGCCCATGTAAAGCCAGATGCACACGGTGGTACATGTGTCTGCAGTTCCTTTGCAGTGGCCGGAGGCCCTGGTGCGCCCATTCTCTCTCTGTGTCTGCCCCTCTCTCTCTGTCTCTCTCTCTCTGTCTCTGTCTCTCTCTCTCTTTCTCTCCCTCTCCCACTCTCTCTCAAATAAAGGAATAAATAAATTAATTTTAAAAATGCAAATTAATATTTCTTCCCTTTAAAAAAACAAACAGAAGTAAGGAAATATGAAAGTAGAAAGGAGACTATTTGGGAAGTGAAGGCTCAATGAGGGGAACTAGAGATGGTAATGGAGGGAGGTGAGTACACGGTGGTGCACACCTTTAATCCCAGCCCTCGGGAGGCAGAGAGGTAAGAGGATCACCATGAGTTTAAGGCCAGCCTGAGACTACATAGTGAATTCCAAGTCAGCCTGGGCTAAAGCGAGACCCTACCTAGAAAAACAAAAACAAAAACAATCTTTTTGCTTGCTTATTTGTTTGTTTTTGAGGCAGGGTCTCACTCTAGCCCAGGCTGACCCGGAAGTCACTTTTTAGCCCTAGGCTAACTCCAAACTTCTGGCAATCCTCCTATCTCAGCCTCTGAAGTGCTGGGATCAAAGGCCTGTGCCACCACACCCGGCAAAATATCCTATATACATGTATGAAAATGTCATAATGAAACCCATTATTATACATGATAAATATGTGCTAATAAAAATTAAAAGCTAGGGCTGGAGAGATGGCTCAGCGGTTAAGGCACTTGCCTCTAGTGCCTAAGGCCCTGGGTTCAATTCCCCAGGACCCACATAAGCCAGACCCACAAGGTGGGTGGTTCTGTTGCGCTCTCTCTCTCTCTCTCTCTCTCTGTGTGTGTGTGTGTGTGTGTGTGTGTGTGTGTGTGTGTGTGTGTGTCTCTCTCTCTGCTTGAAAATGAATAAATGGAATATTAAAAAAAAATAAGTAAATTAAAAAAAAATTAAAAGCTAAAAAAGGTTTTATATCCGAGTGTCTAGGATTCAAAGTGCCCAGAGAAAACTTCGGCTATTTGCTTCTAGGATGGCTCAGCACTTAACTCTCCATTCATACCAACATGGTCTAATCTCTGCCTCTTTTTTTTTTTTTTTTTTGCTTTGTTTTTGAGGAAGGGTCTCACTCTAGCCAAGGCTGGCCTTGAACTCATAGCAATCCTCCTATCTCTACCTCCCAAATTCTGGGATTAAAGGCATGTATCACCATACCCAGCCTTTTAAAAATATATATATTTTTTATTTATTTGCAAGGAGAGAGGAAGAGAGAGAGAATGGGCACCAAGGCCTCTTGCCACTGCAAATAAAGCCCAGTGCCACTTTATGCACCTGGCTTTACGTGGGTACTGGGAAATTGAACATCAGGCCTTGCAAACTTGCTCCTTTAACCATAACCGCCCTCCTTTTTTGAGGTAGGGTCTCCCTCTAGCCCATGCTGACCTGAAACCTGCCTCAGTGACCCTCGTCGCTCAGCCTTCTAAGCGCTGGGGTGAGGTGTATCCACCACACCTGATCTACCCCCTTTCAACATCCTTATCTTCCAGGACCTTTTCTTCACAGAGGTAAACTTTAACCCCAGATCGGGTAAACTGAATTAGCAGCCACTAATTCATAACCTAGATTGCCTCTATCAGAGTCTCGTTCTATGGCTCCTCATTCCGAGTCTCAGGTAGCCCAAGCTGCTCCTCGATGCCTCTGCCTCATCCTCCCACATGCCAGGATTACAGTCATATGACACCATGTCTGCTTACCTTTTTTTTGTTGTTGTTGTTGTTCTTTTTGAGAAAGGTAGGGTCTCACTCTAGCCCAGGCTGACCTGGAACTCACTATGTAGTTTCAGGGTGGCCTTGAACTCATGGTGATCCTCCTACCTCTGCCTCCCCAGTGCTAGGACTAAAGGAGTGTGCCACCACACCTGGCATTTTTTTTTTTTAAAGGCAGGTAAAACTGTAGTCTAGGCTGTCCTGAACTAAGTAGACCAGGCTGGCCTTGAACTAATAGTGATCCTTAAGAGTCACACATAATGACTGTTTTCACTTGAGAGCATTTCCTATCACAAGGTAACTCCAATCATTCAAATATATTTTTATTTTTAAAAATATTTATATTGGCTGGGCCATGCCTTTAATCCCAGAATTTGGGAGGCAGTGCTAGGAAGGTTGCTGTAAATCTGAGGCCAGCCTGGAATTACAGAGTCAGTTTCAGGTCAGCCTGGGCTATAAGCAAGATCCTACCTTGAAAAACAAACAAACAAACATTTAAGATTTGTGAGCAGAAAGAATGAGAATGGATGCACCATCAGGACCTCTTGCCACTGCAAAGTAACTGGGGTCACATGTGCCACTTTGTTCATCTGGCTTTATGTGGGTACTTGGGAATCAAATCCCGGCTGTCTGGCTTTGCAAGCAAGGGTCTCCAGCTCCGAGAATATTTTCTTAATCCTGGGTCTCTACATTCCTTTGTTATTCAAATCAAACTGCAGCGTCTTCACATTGGTTACCGTGGGTTTCTAAAGAAGCCTCCATGTCGCTGAAAGCTATTTATGTAGAAGACAAAGGGAAACGGGGAAGTTGGAGTCTGTCCACAGCATTGTCTTTGGGGTCCAGAGAGCAGAGTCACGATGTAGGTGAAAGAGTATGAGGTCAGGTTCCAGCCAGGATGATTCCAGCTCCATGACAGAAGTCGGACTCATAAAAAGGTTGCTAACCAAAGGGTCCCTCTTTTCAGACTGCATCAGGGCTGCAGAGCTGAACGGGTAGTTTCAGTGAAGTGGGTACTGGGTCAAAACAACGTGTCAAAAGAGGCCAAGGACACCCTTTGCCCCTGTCTTTGAGAAAACACACTGCTCCTTTGGGATAATTTTAAAATTCTTTTCATTTATTTGAGAGAAAGTGTGTATATGGGTATACATCTAGCCTCCCAGCACTGCAATGGACTCCAGATGCATGCACCACTTTTTGCTTCTAGGGGCTCTCAGGCTTTGCAAGCATGTGCCTTTAACCGCTGAGCCATCTCCCCAGCCTTGTTCTGGATGGTTCTAGATGGCACACACTGTGGAAATCAGGGAGGTATCACTTCTACTTGAAGACCATCTTTCTCTGTAGGGGCTCAGAACTCTGACTTGTCTCATTCTCAGCGGGAATCAAACTCTTCCAGTGCTTAGAGACATTTTTTCTTTTTTTCTTTTTTGTCTCACTCTAACCCAAGGGTGACCTGGAATTCACTATGTAGTCTCAGGGTGGCCTTGAACTCTACCTCTGCCTCCCAAGTGCTGGGATTAAAGGTGTGTGCCACCATGCCCGGCTGAGACTATATTTTTCCTCATTTTGCTCCTTTTTTAAAACCACCAGGCAAAGAGGAACTGCACCTGTTCCTGTCCATACCAGAATTCTGCCAAGATTCCTTGATTTGGGGATTCTTGCTATATTTCCTGAAAAGCAGAACAGTTTTGAGAATTTACTTGCTACGATTATATGCAATAAAATATAACTTACGAACCCTTTAAATAAAGAAGAGCAATTTTTAAAATAATTTGAGTTGGACGTTGTGGCTCATGCCTAGAATCCCAGTACTCAGGAAGCTGAGGGAGGAGATAGATCACTGTTTGAGGCCAGTCTGGGATACAAGTGAGTTCTAGGTCAGCCTGGGATAGAGTGAAATCCTGCCTCAAAATTCAATCGATCAATAAATAAAAATAAAGCTGGGCATGGTGGTGCACACCTTTAATCCAAGCCCTCGGGAGGCAGAGGTAGGAGGATCGCCGTGAGTTCAAGGCCACTCTGAGACTACACAGTGAATTCCAGGTCAGCCTGGGCTAGAGCGAGACCCTACCTCGAAAAACCAAAATAAATAAATAAATAAATATAAAATAAAATTGGGACAAATGGCCCAGCAACCTTCCCATTTCATAATAAAACAAAATCATATTAGGGCTTTTTAAAAAAAAATAAACACCTTTTCCCTTTAAAAACCCAAGCCAGCGACAAGAAGTCGGCTTTTTCTGCTGTCCCCCTCAAAATAAAGCTTCCATCTTGCTTCAGAGTGGTCTTGGTCACTTCCGAACTTTACAGCACCCATTCTCTCTCTCAAATAAATAAATGAAAAGATCTGAATTTTAAAAAAGCCAGCCGGGAGTAGGGGTACACACCTTTAATACTAGCACTTAGGAAGCTAAGGTAGGAGGATCACCATGAGTTCAAGGCCAGCCTGGGCTAGAATGAGATCCTACCTCAAAAAATCATAAAAAAAAATCCCCAGGGAAATGCAAATTAAAATACTGTATTTGCCAAGATCATTTAGGAGAGGAATTATCAAAAGACAAGGTTAGAGAATAGGAACTTTTGCACATGTTGGTGAAAATGCAGATTGCTGCAACCTTTAAGAACGGAACTACAAAAAAATAAAAATAAGCAAGGAGTAATTTTCTTTTAAATGTAGATTGACTAATGGGCAGTGCTTAAAAGTGCTTTTGATTATTGCAGCTTCTGTCATGATTGACAGCCAGTATAGTCATCTTTCAGTTTGGTAGCACAAAATACAAAGGCTGTTATTCAAGAATATGTGCAGGTAAGGTGTTCCTGAAATTGTTCTATTTAATGCCTTTAGTGATCAGGCATTAAAGGTAACAATTTCTAGTACTCTGGCTTCCCATACCATATCCATCACCTGACTTTTCTTTTTTTTTAAGTCTTAAATATAACATCCCCTGACTTTTCTAATGCCTTTTCTGCACGCTCTCTACTTTGGGGCTTCCCACTTCTAGCTTCTCTTAAGTCCCTGGCAGGAATGTGAGCTACTGCTTCTGCTTAGCAGGGCTGGATGGGAGCACATCTCCCCATTGGCTTTGAAGGATTCCTCCAGCAAAGGCCCTGTTCCACAACACACTTAGTAGTGACCTCCACTGTGGCTAAACCTTTGAAGATGAGCCTTTACCATCAAAAGGAACATAAACTTCTGGACTCATGTTACAGAGACTCAGCACACCATAGTGAATTTAATATATTTGTGATGAAAGCTCATCTAAAAACAACAACAAAACCTTAGCAAAGCTTGGTGGTACAAACCTTTAATCCCAGAACTGGGGAATCAAAGTAGGAGTAGTCAGTTGGAGACCACCCTGAGATTTCATAGTGAATTCCAGGTCAGCCTGGGCTAGAGCAAGACCCTACCTCAAAAAAACATAGTAATAATTAAAATGAAATAAACTCTCAAAGGATGAAAAATAGCTGAATGAACAAGTTAAATAAAATTACACTATTTATTGAAGTAAAACATTTTTTAAAATATTTTATTTATTCATTTTCAGAGAGAGAGAGAGAACACCAGGGCCACCACCTTGAGGGTCTGGCTTATGTGGGTCCTGGGAAATTGAACCCAGGGCCTTAGGCACTGGAGGCAAGTGCCTTAACCACTGAGCCATCTCTCCAGCCCGAAGTAAAACATTTTTTTATTTCCCAGCTACTCAGAATAAACATATACCAGCTTACAAATTCATTTATTTTATATGAAATAACTTAATGGATTGATTGTAAGCCTTCGATGGTCCCACACCACGTAAGCATTCGAGATGTGCGTTTTATGTACATTCTGAAGTTTTTTATTGCCTCCTAAACCTTTTAAGAATGACACATTATCAGAGTTATGTAACAGTATTTTCAATCTGCAACATGTTAACACATTTATCTTTCCCTTGAACCCACGTCTCTGAAAAATAAAATGTATACAAAAAAAAAAAAGACACCAAACTCCCTTGGGGGTTTTTGCAGAAGAGTGCGGGCCGACTTGGAGAGATACTACAATAATGTGGAAGGTAAAGATGAACCTGTCCTTAATGCCAACACTCGCCGTGATTATCTGCAGCCTTAGGCATCAACTCAGTACCTGAGGTCCAGGGGCAGGCCTTAAATTGGTAACCCAGAAGGGAGGGATTCGAGCTTTGAGGTTTCTTAAAAATGTAATTTTTTTTTTTGTTTTCTCTTTTTCTTCTTAAAGCAAAGCAAACCTAAAGAAAGAGCTCCAAATAGCGCCTCCTTGGCAACCGGATCGAGCCAGATGACTCAGGTGGACGGTGAGAATAAACTGCTCCGGTTCTTCGGACCACCTTTATTTAGCCCCAGCGCTAGGTTTGGCCCTGGGCACCTGGAGGGTCCCCGCCATGCCATCATCCCTTCCCCACTTTGGACACTCGACAGTCCTTCCTCGATAGCTTCCCCAGGACCCCGGGTGCCCGGTCTGCGATCGCTTCCTGCAAACTGGCCAGCTGGGGGGGGGGGCAGCATGCCAGGCCCCAGGGCGGAGGAGGCGAGGGTCCAGCTCGCGCCCAAAGTCATCCGAAGGTGGGCGCATTAGCGGGGAAGGGGCGGCGGCAGGGCTCGGGGACCCGGGAGGCCCCGCGGCCGGGCTGGGTCTTCCCCTTTCCTGGGGTCCCGTCCTGGGGCGCAGCCCCCCGCCCCGCCAGGGACCCCGACCCGACCCCGCGCCCCTCCCCCGCCCCACGCACCTGCGGCCCCGCCCCCGGCTCAACGCAGCGGCCGCGGCGACCCTCCAGGCACAGTCACCTCACCTTCCCTTCCCCGCGCCAGCCCACCGCCCATCCCTTCGCCACCCCCACCTCCACCCCCAGTCGCTCCGCCACGCGCACGACCGCCGCGCTCCTCGGTCGCCCCGAAATCTAAAAGGGGTCCGTCTCCGGCACCACAACCAAATGGCTGAGCCTCCCTGGCCGGCTGCGCAGGTCGTTCATTGGGCCCTTCCCCCTCCTTCACCCGCCCACCGAAAGCACCATTGGCTGTTTCCCGGAGACTCTCAACGATGATTGGCTAAAGCTGCTGCCGCTCAAGCTCGGGGTTGGGGGGGCGCGCAGATCCCGCCTTCGCGGCGATCAGGTTAGGGTGCGCCGCGGGTGCTGGGGGCTCGAGAACCGAGCGGAGCTGGTTGAGCCTTCAAAGTGCTAAAACGCGCGGCCGTGGGTTCGGGGTTTATTGATTGAATTCCGCTGGCGCGGGAGCCTGTGCAGAGAGAGAGCGAGAGCGAGAGAGAGCGAGAGAGAGAGAGCGAAAGAGAGCGCTAGAGATGGAAATGGACAAACGGATTCATTTAGAGCTGCGGAACAGGACGCCCTCTAATGTGAGCATTTGCCAAAAATATCTCTGTGGGTCCATTCTCCTACTTTGTGTGTGTGCGTGGGGAGGGGGGGAAGCACTTTTTTTTTGTTAAAACAAATTTTTCTTAAGGGAGGGGTGGTGGGCTTGGTGTGTGGTGGTGGTGGTGGGGAGAGTCTGGATTGCAAATTGAATTGCAAGGTTGGGGAGGGGGTTGCAATCCCACCCGAGCATGTTCCTTGGCTGCCATCGCTGCCCTTGGTGCTGTGACTACCTGTGCGTGTGCGCCCGCGTGCGCGCGTGTGCGCCCGCCCGAGTGTGGGTGCCAGTGTGCACCCATCCGGGGCCGGCGGGCCGGGCGCACGCGTTTGGGTCGGGGCGAGATCACCCTCTTAAGCTCCCACGATTTATGTTCTGGGGTGGACGAATTAACGGAGGAGGAGGAGAGGGGCTGCCTCCTGAAATTAACAACAAAAAAGGGGGGCTGTTGGATTTTCTAAACGTACCCCCCTTCCGCCCCCTCCCGCGCGCATGCCCCCTCCCTCTCTTGCACACACAATAAGTTTTTTTGGGGGAGGGGGGAGCTTTCTCGAGTCGGGTTCAGTTTCTGATCAATGTGGGCCGAGGTCCCCCGGGGGGAGAGCGCGCGTGGGCAAGGGGGCTGCGGCGGAGTTGGGCAATGGCTCGAGTTTGAAGTGCGTCTTTATTTCTTTGCGGTGATGAGGCGAGAGACGGGGGAGCCATATTTGTAACTTTGTAGTGTTCGTGAACGCGCCCTTTCTCTCCCTCCCTTTCTCTCTCGTCTTCCTCTCCTTCTCCTCCTTTGCCCCTCTCACTCTTTCCACCCCACCTTGGGGCCAGCGGCTGATGTTTCTCTCTTTCCTTGCGAAGGGAGGATAGATTCGAAGGAGGGGGAGGGATTTTCCAGCGTGCAAAGGCACTGTAATCCTCGCGCCTCCCCTCCTCGAGCGAGCGAGCGAGCGAGCGAGCGTGCGATCGCTAGTGTAAGTTGCCCCAAAGGCGACGTCCCAGTGCCCCAGCCCCTTGCTAAGATGCCAGCCTTTGGGCCCTTGTGCCCCCTTATGGCCCCAACCCTCCCCTCTCCCCCTCCATCACCGGTTCTTCTTTGGGGGTGGGCTCCCCAGGCAGCCATTGGGCGCCTGGTTAATAAACGGGCACGGGAAACTTTGTCAGGACGATGCCCCGGTGGGTACCGGCTTGGGTCCACGTCTGTGCGGGCACGGCGTGGGTCCTCGTAGCTCCGCGATGGGAGCTCGCCGTTATGTCGGCTGGAGGAAACTTCCACGGGTGGGATCGGGGAGGCTCCACGCCAGTCCGCTGCAAGGCGAAGGGAGGGTGGCCCCCTCGATCGCTACTGTTTATTTTTGTCTCCCCGTCGCTTTCACACATCGGTGTTTTCTGCAAGTTGGTGGCTCCTCGGAGAAAGAAACCTTGGGGTCCGGGGTGGAGACCCTGGTCCATTCCCCTCTGAGCCCTCCGGGGGAGAAGGGGAAACCCAGGGCGTTCGGGCGGGAAGAGCCCCCTTGGGCACCCCAGTGGACCCGGACCCGGAGTGGAGAGTTTGGGGCAGCACCGTACGCTGACCTGTCGCTCCTCTATCCGGTTAGCCCCGAATCCCGACAATGGCAGGCCTAGCTTCCTCGTTACCCTAGTTCCACCGGTCCCGCACCCCCACCCCCCAAAAAAACCCGAGTTGAGACTTTTGAAAACAAGATCCTTTTTGTCGTTTCCCCATCACCACGCAGCTGTGGACTGGGGACGTGCGAGTGCCTTATGGCGCGCAGGGCGGGGAGGCAGGAGGGAGAGGGCGCCGCCGAGGAGAAGCCGGAGTTCTCCGCCAACAATTTGTCACCGGGCTTGCGTCGCCAAA
>PVHP010051720.1:0-11363 GCA_004024765.1 Zapus hudsonius | reverse complement strand
CACAGCCTTTGTCATAATCTCAGTCTTTTTTTCATTTTCCTCTGCTTTTCCTCTCTTTGTCTCTTGGATCGGAGGTCCCAAAACCTGGATAGGCCAGGGCTTATGTCACAAACCCTTCAGCAAAGCAGCCTCAGTGTGTCCACACACACCCCCATTCCATCCCATCCCATCCCCCATCCTCTGCCCCTCACCCCACTCCACATCTCCATTGTCTCCCCACTCCCCAGCTCTGTTTTGGCTCTTTCCTATTCACCCATCTGCAAAGATTGCTGCTGGATGCCAGGGCTTAGGGCAGGCCCAATTCTTTATGTCCCGCGTTGGGTTTAATGCCAGAGTGCCAGAGATTTCTCAGTGCATTAACTTTACAGCGCTGTCCCCTCTAAAAGTGAGCCAAATGGGCAGGCTTCCTCTCTGTTTTATGGAAACCCAGTCACTTTACAGAAAAAAAAAACTGGCTGTTTAAAAGCTAGTTAAACATGATATAAATTATCCACAGTATTTGCAAGTAAAGGTCTTCTAAGGACACATCACCGGATGATGTCCCCTGATGACGCCTCCTGTGCTCACTGGCTTATACCAGTGACAGGCTGGGCCAGTCCTGTCCCACTTCCCTTTTAACAAGTGGTTTAACAGCATTTTCAGCCAAGTGTGGTGGCTGTACATGCCGGCAACGCCAGCCGTTGGGAAGCTGAGGCAGGAGGGTTGCTTCAAGTTCATGGCTAGCCAAGACTATAGACTGAGTTCCAGGCAAGCCTGAGCTATTGAGAAAGGCCCTGTCTCAAAAAAGAAAACCAAACCTAACTGAAACAAACAAAAATTCTTGTCAACCCATGGGAGTCGGGTGTCTAATAAACGGCCCCGTGAGTATGAAGCATGTGTGTTTGTTCATTGATTAGAGATAGCTACATCTACAATTTTGCAACTTCAGATTTCGTGAGACACCTTCTTTAAGATCCCTTCCAAACCCCTACATAAGCATCACGCACAGCAACTGATTTTTAAAATGATTAACCTCAAGAGAATCAAAGGTGTTCAATTGATAGTTTAATGATTTATACATGTGTCACTTGTATTTACCCCAGGCCAACTTGGGTTGTCAGAGAGCACCCCACACCCTACTGTTGGTGCTGCCTTGATTTCTGTAGCAGAACCAGGCCACGTTGGCAAAGAAAACCACTTAGGCTGGGTAGACTTACAGGTCAGGGCCATCAGCCAGCCTGCCGGTGTTGGGGCGGGACAAGACCACTGCTCTACAAGGGGACTCTGAGGCCACCCCTTGTGTAGCTCCTTCCCACTGATTTTCTTCCTGGGGCTCAGACAGAACAGAGATTGACTTGGCCAAGGCACTTTTGGTCCCAGATGAAAGTTGCTCATGTCAGTGTCCTGAACTCTGGAAGGCTCCTCAGGGGGAAATGATGTGTGCAGGGTACAGGGAGGGCTGGAAGCAGAGACTTGGACAAGAGGGATTTAGGAGCAAGGGAAGCGCTGGTCTGAAACAGTTCATGTTGTGAGTGGGTTACATGAAAGAGACCTTGAATGTGATGACTTGGCTCAAGGAGTGGAATAGAAAACAGGCCTAAAAGACTTCAGAGCACATGTTCTCTTCCCCCCAGGCCTCAGTGGACACCCCTTTAAAAACACCATCAGGGGCCAGGGCCTGTGTCCTCACAATCCTCACTCATTCCCAGCACCACCCAAGGCCCAGAGGAGAGATGACAACGAGAAGCAGAGATTGAAGGCTGTGTTCATCCAAGGATTTTCTCCCAACTGCTAACTTGCTACCTCGTCCAGGAAGCAACTTGTATGTGCACGACCTTGGGCGTTTCTCAAAGGGTCTCCATAGTGGGTCTCCATGGCAGCTGCAGCCCCTGTCATTTCTGCAGGGTCATGTCCTCTGATTGTCACTCCATCCAGTGGAGGTTCAGGCTTCCCACATCTCCCTGACCTCGCCTCACCTGGCAGGTGGGCTTCTGTAAGGGTAGGCAAAGTCTCCAGTGCCAGCTTTGCCCCATGGTTGGCGCAGGCCCAGATGCGCAGAGTTCCTTCATTCCCAACACCCAGCAAAGATGGTGCCAGGGCATCTAGGGTTCACCAGATGGTCTTCAGGAGCCTGTGGGATCTTTACTCAGAAGCCATTCCATGGTCTGGATCTTCGCCCTAGGAAGGGAAAACACAATTGTTACGCCCAGAGATCAAACATTTGAGTTGCTGATCAAAAGAACCTCCTAGCAAATGGCTGTGTCTGCTGTGTGGATTTCCTTTCCTTATGAGATACAACAATCTCTCTCCTGTGAAGTCCCTAAATCTAAAGCTCAACCGGCAGATTCCGGCAGGGGCTCAGAGAAGCCGCTGATGAAGGGATCAGTCAGGGATTCATAAAGTATTTATTTAGCTGCCAAGTGCACCCCCACCCTCCCTTTCTTGTGTGTTAGAATTGATGCAAAGTTTCCGAGACAAGCCTCCGATTGCGGCTGTCACCAAACAATGCCATATTTCTTTTCTTCTCTTAAATTCTAGGGATCATTCCCCGTAAGAGGGCAATTTGTCTGTCAGGCAGGCAAAACAGAGGCCGCTCCCTGCCCTCATTAAATTGACAGCATGGTTATTAGCAGAAAACGAAGCCAGCCCGCCATGAAGCTAGCCACTGTTTTGTGGCGAGCGCTGGGGAGATATTTTCAGTAATTAATTTGATAAATATATTAATTATGAATTGAGTTGACAGTACAATCAGATTGTCAGCCTTCCAGACAGCCTCTTGTGATAAGTAGCTCTGTGATGAAGTGGTTGGATTTCAGGCCTGTCATCCCGGGCAGTCCCTTATCACCCGCCTGCCCATTCACTCTGTAATTTCCTGCGCATTGTAATTAAATGGTGGCTTTCTGATTGGGAGTGACTCCTCAAACTTAATCTCTCTTTCTCTCAGGCATGTGGGGGAGGGGCACAAAAAAGCCCTTTGTTTCAGGGCATTTTTTTTTAATGTTAAGGAGCAGGTATGTCTGGACTCCTCCTTTAAATGAACTCTTGTGGGCCTGAAGGGCACAGAGAGCAAGGGGAAGGAGAGCTGGATGCTTTAGCCTCCCTAGGGTCAAGCCAGAGTGAGGGGTCAAGCCAGGGGAGATGGCTCAGTGAGTAAAGCACTTGCCACACAAGCTTGAGTTTCCCCAGAATCCATGGGCTGATGTGATGGCCAGTCTGTAATCCCAGTGCTGGGGGGAACCCCAGGCAAGCTGGCTAGCGGAGTAGCTGAATTTCTAAAGTGGGGAGCCCTGAGTTCAAGTGAGAGACCCTGCCTTGGTAAATGAGTTGGAGAACAATTGAGAAAGAGACCTGATGTTAACCTCTGCCTTTGACATGTACACACACGTGTAAATGCACATAACACATACATACACATGCCAAAAAAAAAAAAAAAAAGCGAAAGACCATACAAGAGTTAGGGACAATGAGCCCGGGATATCCACTGTGGCTGTCGTCTGTCTCTGTCACCTTGGGCAGGTAACCATTCCTCTGGGGGGGGTCTTGTTTCATTAGCCATGGCTTGGTAGACATGATTGAACAAGTTCCCCCAACAAGGTGTAGGCCCTCAATTCTGAGATCCTGTGAGCAGAGGCTCTGCCAACACCCCTGCCCTGAGTCCTTGGAAGGTGGCGGGGGAGGGGGGGAGCCAGAGAAAGAGGAGCCAGCCAAGTGCCAGCTGTATTTCTCCAGGACAGGTCATTCAGGGAGTCCCTTGCCAGCACTTTTTTTTTTTTCCTTTTGATGAAATTAATTATGAACGCTGCCCGGGGTCATTTGACTCCGGAGATACATGTCAAGATAAAATATTTCAGAAACACTTCTATTTAATAATTTAAGATGGTGGCTCGCATTTGGGTGCTACAAAGGGAATTATTGGTAATTGCACATTTTAAAGAGGAAGCATGAAGCCCAGCAAAGTAGGAGGAAGGTCATCAGAGGGTTTTGTTCTCTTAGAACCCCAGGATCCCTGCCTTTTGTGTCGGAAGAAAGCCAACTCCTGAAATCTCCTGAGGAGCAAGGCCCAGGTGCTTGGGTGATGACAGAGAAAGGCTTGGTCCTTGAAGAAGGACACTCTGGATGTGAGGGAGATCTGGCTGTGACATCTGTCACCCCGTTGTTGGCCAGGGTTGATTCAGCTGACTAGGTGGGTGTCCTCAAGAGGATGGCCTTCCCCAAATAGAGGAAGATGGGTCTTCAGTCAAGGGTATACCCTGTTAGACCCTCCAAACAAGCTCTCAGGAAGGACGCTCTGGCCTTGGAGTCTTGGAATGTCTGGGACTGAAGACTGTCCCAGGCACCACAGCTCAAGTACAAGTCCCCAGGTAAACTTGATCTCCCAGGCCAAGCTCAGCAAGCCTCATGAGAACAGCAGCTTTGCACCACGTAGTCCCAAGTCCTATGCTTAACCATTGTTTTCCTGGTATATCTGCCTCTCTGTCTGTAACGTGGACTCGCAGAGTGCCCACTCCACTTTGTGCAGATCAAATGCCATAATGCAGGTAAGATGCCTTCCAGCGCAGCTCATGCCCAGTGAAAGTTAACTGGTTAGCAACAACTGTTGCTGGTGCTAACATCTCTCTGAAAGCAGGTAATATAATCCTATCCATTTTACAGATGAGGTAGAGGTCTGCTGAGGCACAGAGAAATTAAATAATTTGCCCAAAGTTACCCAGGGAGTTGGTAGGACAGCTCAGATGTGAACATAAACAGTTTGGCCTCAGGGGCCAGGCTGCCCAGTGTAGAGGAGACCATCAAGTAAGTTTGTGGTCTGGGTTTGTGGAAATGGAAGGTGCCCTCTCTTCTGTTGCTCTGGCTGGCCCGCCGGGCTGGCTTTGGAATCTTGGTAGAGTTCTGTGGTACGGCCCAGTGACCAGGGAAGGCACACTCAAGGTGAACTTGGAAAGTTGCGCTTCTTCTCAGAGTCTCAATTTCTCCCTAAGATTCTATTTTTAAATTTTATTTTTAAAGTTTATTTCTCCTTAGTATTCTTTATAAATCTGATAGCCTCAATTCTCACTTCCTCCTTAAGCTCTTACTTATAAATAAGGGTATATTAAGACACATTAAATGCATTCTGGTCTAAAACCAATGATGCTTATAAGATAGCACATTTGACTACCTAAAATTTCCCAGCATCCCTTGCACTGAGTAGGGGTCATATGACTTGTTCTGACCAATAGGCTCCTAGAGATAGTGACAGCCACTGGACTTGATATAATGGTATATAATAACATTATGGCAGTGTCCCTGAAGTGTGGGCGTTTCTCTGTGTCTACACATGCTAAGCTGCTTTGCCCATTCTCTGGACATCTGGGTTCATGTTTGCCTCTGTGCTTTTGCACCCGTCATTTCCTGGTGCCCCTCTGTCCCAGCCCCCTCCCACTCAGCCTGGACAGACTCTCTCAGCTTCTTCACCAATCACCCCAGAAGAATACTCCTAGCCTTGGCAGTCATTGTCCATTATGTGCCAGTCTTCATGGGTCACTTGTGAGGTCTGAAAGGGCACTATCCTGTCCCTTTTATACCCTAAGACCCTGCCCAGTGCTCACCAAGGGTTTAGTTAACATTTAGAACCTGCATTTGCAAAGGGAGGGATGTGTGACCACCTGATCTCTGAACCCTGGCTTCCTCCTTCTCCCAAGTTCATTCATTGGCCAAGCCTGCAGCTGGGCCTCCCTGGGAACTAACTTTCAGCAAGGACACAAGCAAACTGATTTAGTTCTCCTCAACCCACTTATCCTAGACATGGAGGGAGGAAAGCCATCTCTAGGGCTTGTTTGCACGGTGGATGCCCACTCAAGTTGGATGCTCTCTGAGGGTTAGGTGTAGAACAGGACTGAGTACAGAGTCTGCTCTGGGCTGAGACAGGCAGGTCCTTCCCTGTCTGTAGCCACTGCTTCCTCCTCTGCAGGTGGGAGAGGCTGCATCAGCCATCAGCATCATCTCTAGAAGGGTCACCGTGACTGAGCTCCTGACTGGAAGGTGTTTAGACTCAGTTTCCTTAGAGAACCTAGGTGCTTTCCAAAAAAAACCCTTAGCTTGTGTTTATCACCTAAAAATCCAGGGCTCCCACTCACTGTGAACAGAGGAGGAGGAGGAACGCTCAGACGCTTAACCCCACCCTTGGTTGTGAGCATCTTGTAAGGAAAGGAAATCCACACGAGAAACAAGATCAAAACCAACCTTCGCTCCAGGTTATACTTCTCTGTTTGCCTTTTATTGGACACAAAGCCAACTGACAGGCACAAACACCAGTAACCAAGACGGTGTTTGGATGAGAAGTAACAAAGGGGATGAATCTCGTCAGCTGATAGCATCTAGTCATATCCTTTTCAGGAATAATTGCACGTTTAATTTTCCCACCAAAGTTCCAGATCTTAACTTTGCCAAGTGAGTATTAGTATTTTGAACATGATCAGAGTTGAATAGTTGCCTTAGTCAAATTATATTTGAATCTATATTTTAACATATTCCCACTACATTCCAAAGTATAGATATGATTGCTCTTGGTGGGTGTAGTAAGACCAAAGTGTATTGTGTATTATCCCACCGTCTGCCCCAGAAATGTTCTCATCAGTGCTAGCTGGGTGTCACTTACTAAATCCTCCATGACAAACCATAAACTCTTTTATTTTATACCAGATACGACTGCTAAGTGGGCACAAATTGATTCTAGAGAGGATGCTAAGTGATAATCCCCCTCAGTTTCCAAGTAAAGAAAATACATCTATTTGAGGGAATTTTCAACTTGGGTTTGAACTTGCTGATGCCTTTTCAGAGTCCAAGTGGAAACTATGGCGCTTTTGTGTGCCTGTCGGACGTTTGTGCTTAATGCCAAGAGAGGAATGATAAATATGCAGAACGCTTTGATGTTAATACCTAACGGGCCTCCCTCCGGTGGAGCTGAGGAGAAGGCAGTTGACACTGTGGTTTTCATCCCTCGGCGGGGATCGAGCAGATGCTTGAAAATAAATGGCACCTGTGGAGAGAGTGTGTTGTCTCTGATTATGTCACCGGAGCCTGTGTTCCCCACACAGGCTGTAGGGCGCTGGGCTCAGAGCTCTTCCTGGCAGGGAACTTGAAGGCAGGCAGGGGATAAAAGGCAGTGACTCACTTTGTTTTGTGCAGTTTACCAGGGATCCTGCAGGTGAGACCAGGCAGTCGTGGTCGAAGTCCACAGTCCACAGGGCTAATCTACAGGCAGGGATTTCAAAGGAAAAAGCACTCTAGAAGGAAATGGATAACTCCCCTCAGCTGGGCTGCTGTCCCCATGGGGCCTCCGTTTCCCCAGTTAGCAGAAGAGGGGATGGTCTCAAAGATGCTATTATTTGCTATCGATTATGAAGATGAATTTTTGATCGCAGTGTCCCTTCTGTTAGAGGCGCCATCTCAACTGATGCCTGCCCTCAAGGCCAACCTCTTCTCTTGGTGTGGTTGGTAAGGGTCAGGGAGAAAAGGGGAGTCAGGGCATTGTAGGAGTGCATCTTACACCGGCCCCTTGGGGACATCTGGGGACCCTAGACACTTTTGCCTTCATGAAAAAAAATTAAATTTTGTTTTCCATCAAAAGATGACTAAAATCCTGACTAGATTCCTTATTATATCATAGTCCTTGCATTCATTTTTCCGCCTGAATTTTAGAGAACTATAAATGAAAAATAAACCATTTTGTAGACATTCAGAAAGCATCAAGAGGGTTGGAGTATGGCTCAGTGGTTATGAGCACTTCCTATGCAAGCGTGAGGGCTTGAAGAAACTTGAGAATCTGCTCAAGTTTGCTCTCCAGGACCCACATGAACACGTGTGTGTGGCTATGGCCATTGGTGACCTCTGTGCTATCGTGGAGTAGAGGCCTGAGGGAAAAAAATGGCAAGCTCCAGGCATGAAGAGACACTGACTGGAACAAGAAGGAGCTTGGAGGAAGAGCAGTGGACAGGACACCTGATGCCCCACTCTGGCCAGTCAGGCAGAGTACACTCCACTGCTGGCTAGCATTCAGAGCATCCCCTGGGCACACACCCATGCATGGGGCACACACACACACATGTCACACACCACATTACACACAGCCATTAAAGAAAATGAAGGCATCAGGAGCCTTGGGCCTCATGGATGAGTGGGTAATAGGAATATCTCTGGAGTCAGACCCACTACCGAAGCATCATGAGATCCCACAAGGAAGCTATCTGAATGAGAAGTCACCAGTCTGCCTTTGGGCTTGCATCCCAAAGACCAAACACTGCCCAACTCTGTTGGCCAGAGTGGCTGAAGCAGATGAGTTGTGTGACTTGAACTTGGCTGACAATGAAGGTGGGGGTCGCCCAGACTTCAGAGCCCCAGCCTAGTGCAGCCTAATGCAATGGGACAGAAACTTGTGGCTTCTCATTTCCCTAACCCTCACCTTTCCTAGCTGAATGACCCAGGGCAAGTGGCTTGCACATGGCCTCAGTCCTGAGTGGGAGCTATGTTGGAATGTCACTTGTAAAGTGACAACGAGATTCCCATTTCCCAGGAAGTTTCAATGTCCATTAATGCCTAGAGTCCATAGATACATTCAGGTTTGGAACCCATGTGGGCCAATTCTTACTCCAGGAATTATGGACCTCGTAATTGCCCTTCCAAGGCTGACACTGAAGATGAAACAAGGGGTGGTTTTGCTGTCCTTTCTCCATGAGATTTCCAGGCAAATCAACTGGAAATGACTGCGGGGAGCAGAAGCTCTGGAGGCCCTGGCCAAATTCTTTCTGTTTCAAATTTCTTTCACTGTCTGCCAACTTTCTATACGTCGACCGATCTCACCCTCAAGACACACGGTGAGACTCAGCCCTGAATCAAACTAACGAGGGCTTCTGAAGGCTCCTGTAATTTCATGTGGAAACAATGTCTTAAATTAGTATTTTCTTTAGTTCAAAAGGCTGCATTGCCTTTGGCTGAATGCTCCTGCTGCAGGGACCAGGATGTGACCCCTGGCTAGGAGGACCTGCAACATGGGGACAAAAGCCCACCTCCAGATATCAATAACAAAAAAATATATATCTCACCCAGCGCCATAAGTCCACCCAAAATTGTTCTACAACAGTTGAGTACAGAAATCAGTTCTGAAGTGCACTATATCACAGCCCATAAATTACACGTGTCTAATCAAAACAGTGAGGGGAAAAGAGCAGAGGGGAGACGGCAGCTTCCACTGGGAGGGGGAGTTCCAGACCCAATAGAGCTCCCACCCTGAGGGGAGGGCCAGTGCCCAGGCACTCAGCCCATGGCTTTGTGGCTGCTGTCCCCCAGAAGTAGGGTGAGGAAACAGGGAATGGGAAGGCAGAGGCAGGGCTTGGACTGTGGAGGGTGGTTCTCAGAGCGTGCTCAACCTGGCTCACCTTGACCTTGGTGAGCATCAGGGAAGATGGCAGGCTGGCTGCCATGGAGGAAAAACGGTGGGAAGCTGTCTCAGGGCGGTTCCACAGAGCTGGGGGCCAACGCAAGGGGTCCGGCGAGACACAGATGAGCAGATGTGTATAGTGTATCCACGTGGTTCTTTATTTAACTGGGAGAGCTTACATTTATAGAAAAAAGGGGGCCGGGGGATGGGGAAGAGGGAAGAGAAAAGGGGATTGGTTGGTCGGGGTAGTGAGTTAGCGGCCTGTACTGGGATAGGTGAGTATGGACAACCTGAGAATATCTAATTCGGGGGGCCTGAGTGGCGGGAAATACGTGATTCTAGCCACGGTCTGTGGGGATGGGTATAAGGAAATTTGTTACTTGGGTCTGATATCCATTGCCAGTCATGCTGAGATGGGAATGCCGGGTTCCTGTGGCTTGCTTTGGGGGTTGGGCGTCAGGGTTGACAGAGCTGGGAAACACCTACTGAATTATTGGGGTTTCACCTGCTCAGACATCCTTAACCCTTTGTTCTCCATGCCCTCACTAGCAGTGCCAACAAGCAGTGCCCAACACAGGCTTTCCACTCTGCCCAGCCCCAGCCCATTCTGATCAGGACCCAGGTTTGAATTCAGATCTGTTTCAAGCAGTGCAGATGCTGATTGGCTACAAGTGACTTCCCATTTGAGAAACCACAAGAGGTAGATGTCATGGGTTGGGGAAGTCCTTGACAAATATCCCAAAGCCCACTCGGGTTCCCAGAGATATAGGAAATCATTTTCTCCTCCATGATGCTTTCAGAGAAACGGATATGCCTCCCTCTGCTGCCCAATAGAAGTGCACTGATGGGGTTCCTCAATCCCTTTCCACTGGTCTCCCAGGCCCTCCCTTGCTACCAACAGATGCCAGGCTTCAATATTTGGGCCTGCCAGGGTTGCGCCCCACCTTCAAGGTATATGCCCACCCAATGCATTCCAAGTAGTCCAATCAGTCTTATGGTCACTGTTGCAGGTGGAGAGATGTCCTCATGTAGGGGCAGAACACCTCGGGCCTCCCTACCCCTACAGGTGACAGGCTGATGTCAGAGCATGCTAGGAACCTAGGCAACCTGAGTCCTCCCCTGAAACCCTCTCCTTCCTGGAAAGGGAGATTTTAGGACAGCTGTTAGCTTCTGCTAGAGGGTTGAGGGGTTAGGCATTTCCACTCATAGTCACCAGCATCCATCCCTTTGGAGCCAGAGGGAGTTGGTTGGTCACAGGAGGGGCTGTCACTCACAGGGAGTGATTTCCTGTGTTCTCTTAGGTGGCTTCTAGACCCTCTAGTCTAAGCTGCCCAGGTGTTCTCTGGAGTCCAATGAGCAACTAATAGAATATAACCTGCTTCCCAGTTCTGGGGTTCTCTTAATTTAACCTCCAATTCACATGGTGATGAACTCTTGGCTGCGTGGTGTCTCCGACACTTTTGGGGTGGGAGGAGGAAGTCAGGAGTGGGAGGTCATCATGCACCCCTACTTAATGTGCAGCTGTCCCAGACTCTTGTCCCAGCTCACTCCAACTGTGGCCGCACACTAACAAACACTTGTATCTCTCCTCAAGGACCCTGCAGCGAAGACAAGAGTTTGGCCCGGCCTGTCTGTCTTCTCTGAAGGGTGTTATAGGCTCCACCCCCTACTGCCAGACACAGCCCCTGTGCTCATAATGCACACAGAACGAACAGCCTCTGGACCTAGCAAGCCACCCCCCTCTCAGGGCACATACCAGTTGTGATGGTTAATCTTTTTGTCAACTTGACCTATCCAGAATCACCTCGGAGACAAGCCTCTGGGAGTGTCTCAGAGGGAATTTCTAGAGTGATTTCACTGGAGGGAAGACCCACGTTGAATGCAGACAACACCATCCTGTGGGCTGAAGCATCAGACTGAATCAAAAGAGGAAAGCAACTAGAGCATCTCTCCCTGGTCCTGACCATGG
>PVHP010051719.1:0-11362 GCA_004024765.1 Zapus hudsonius | reverse complement strand
TTCTACATATACTTTCTGTTCATCCACCCTTTTCCCTGTCATCATTGCCAGATTATTTCCTGCTACTGTGAACATTGATGTCACACGTTTTATTGGGTTCTCTATGTTTTTACATTTCTCTCCAACATAAAAACCGTGTCTGCATGTGTTATGTATATATAATGTGAGATGTTTGTTCTATAGTAAATTCCTTGGAATTGAAGCATTCCCCATGGGCGAAGGAGGAAGACTCATCAGGTCAACAAATCCAGGAAAGCTAAAACTAACAAGAGCCACAAAACCCCTAAGAACCCTAAGGTTCTAAAAGCAGTGAACAAATGCTGGAGAGAGAAGGAATTTTCCAACTCCTGAGATGCCTGCAAGCCCTGCAGGGAACTCCAGGGAAGCAGCTTTGGTGAGCTCTAACCTATACTGGGGTGGACTTTGGTGATTCAGGTGCCTTCAAGTAACCCCTTACTTACCCTGATATGTATGTATGTAACCCAATCAACTCATTGCTTCACCAAGTTAGGATTTAGTGGAGTCCTTACTTTGGGCTGTCATCTGTGCCCTTTCTGGAGTGAGTAGGTATTTATTTGTGTTTCCCCAGGAAAAGTTTCACACAACACCAGGCTCTCAGTAACAAATGTTCGATGTTAGAGTAATTGTATTTTCCAAACTAGATGAACTAATTTATATCACCACTTATAATGTGTAAAAGATCAAGCTGTAAACTCTCCCAACATTCAGTATTGTCGAACACTTAAATTTTATGACACGAATGGGTCAAAATTGTCTCTCATTAGAACCTAGAGATTTTTCTCATGATCATTAACAAGGAAGAACAGCTGTTCACAAAGAAGTCATTTTAAGGAACAATAACACCCATTTTAAGAATTTTAATCTTATGTTTGTAACCTGAATTTTTTTCTTTCTATAGAAGTATTTGCAAGTGCTTCATTAATTTTAATCACTAGCCAGATTTCTATATAAAATAATTAAAAATGTTATGTATTACATGGTGAGAAGTCTATGTCATAATTTCTTGGCTTTTCCTTTTAGTAAGAATTCAGGCATGGCTAATACGTAAATGAATAGCTATGGTTTGTATTCCAATGAGGCTTCATTTATAATAAAGAGGTGGAGGGCCAGATTTGGTATGTAGGCTATTGTTTGCTGATTTTTGGTTTAGATCTTCAGAGCCTTCATTGCATTGTAGGTCATGGCTATGTTGCTAGCCTATCTACTTGCAAAATAACCAGCTCTTATTTAAGAGGGTCATGCTGTACTAAACACTTTCTGTTGTAGTATATTATAGTATGCTATATCATTGTGTTGTTAAATGTATTTATTTTTCAGGCTGTTTCTTGGCAGATAGCAAGAAAAATATATATGAATTTTCCAGCATGTATTAGTCAAGGTTCTCTAGAGGAACAGAACTGATAGAATGGATTATAGTAAAAAGGGGATTTATTGGGGTAGCTTAAGACAGTCCAATAATAGCAGTCTGCAGGCCCCAGAGTGAAGGAACCAGTAGCTGTTCAGTTCATGTGGCTGGATGCCTCAGCAGTCCCAATCCAGCCCAGAAGGCCTGAAGGCTCCCTGGGGAGCTGACGGTCTTCAGTCCATGGTGTAAGGACCAGACTGGTTCCAATGTCCAGGAAGGGTAGGAGAGCAGGATGCAAGTGCAAGTCAAGACAAGCACCAGCAGCCAGGGGAGGAAGGAAGAGCTTCCCTTTCCCTCAAGCATCCTTCTATCCAGTCCTCTTCCAGAAGCCCCCCCACTCTGGGGAAGGGCTCACTCTAGAGAGGGACCTCCTCCTTCCACCCAAGATTACTGTGGATTATTAAACAGGGCAAGTCGACAATAAAACTTAACCATCATACAGTGCAACTTTAAATTTATTATAAAAATTAAACATTTTAGCTATTTTTATAGCAATTTAAGAAAAGAAATACTGTTTTATCTAATTTATACATGACAAAAGAGTGTTAAGACCAGCTGCCTCAAGATCCTGCCACCATGCCTTTCTCACCATGATGGACTGCAACCTGGAACTGTGAGCTGAAATAAACTCTTCCTCCATTAAAAAGAAAAAAGAGTTTTTAAAAAAGTCAAGTAACTTTCTCAGAGTCACAGAGTAAATAAATAACAACAGGAGTGATTGAAGCTGGATTTTCCCAGTGCTTGTTCTTTGACTGAAGTGTGCTTCCAGGACGTCCATGTGGAATGAGGAGCCATGGTGATCTTTACTTCTGGATACTAACTGGGTCACCATTGCTAATCTATCAGTTTACTGAGTGGTCTTTGTTTCCAATATATGTAACACTAAGGCAAGCTTTTTGCATGCAATATTTCATTTGGTCCTTATTAAGTTCTTTAATATGGATTTCATATACCTTGTTTCACATCCAAAGAAGCCGTACCTTGTGGATGGGGTACACTGCTCAATGACATATACCTTGTGATTGACTGGCTCACATCACACAGAAGCAACAAAGCTGGGGGCTCCCTGGCTCACTGCCCTGCCAAACATGTAAGCAAATGTGGATAATGACACAGGGAAAAGGCAGACATGTCCTTAAAATGACTAGCTATGATTTGTATGGTTTTGTGTTATCAGCAAGGACCTTATCACCATTCATGCTTCTGCAATGTCTGCTTTTTGTCCAGAGCCATCAAATACCTCATGTTCTTCATTTCCATAATTTGAGGTACTTCATTTTTGGAAATAATGGCACTATTTTCTTTGAAAAGTCGAAAAGGGCTGCTTTCTAAGGAATATCACTCTGGAATGATTGTCAAATATTGATGAAAAGGACTTTGAAAAAATTGCCTTTTGATAAGGTACATTTATTCACTTGAATTGAGAGACAGTCATAATAATGCCCCTTCCTTCCATTCCTTTCCTTCTTTCTCTCTTCTTTCCTCCCTCCCCTCACTCCTTCTCTTCTTCTTTCATCTCCTTTTCTTTCTTTCTTTCCCCTTTCCCTCCATCTCTCCCTTTCTTCCTCCCTCCCTCCCTTCTTTCTTTCTTTCCTTCCTTCCTTCCTTCCTTCCTTCCTTCCTTCTTTCTGTAGCTCAGTCAATTGTTAATTTTGTAAATTTTTATCTAGTTTAGGTAGTGCAATAACTAGCTATTAACTATTGTGTGACAGTCATTGAGCTCAAATTAAAAAGATTACTATAATGTAATTGGGCATTGCCTCCAGGATATATACAGTAAAGAAAAAAAAAAGGCAGGTCCAAAAGCAAGTAAGTGCCATAAAGCCTTGCTACTAAACATGTGTTCACTTGGGAGCTTGTTAAAAATACAGAATGGCAGCCCTAGCCTAATGAATCACACTCAGCATTTATTAACTGTGTATTTGTGCACATTAAAGTCTGGGAAGCCCTGCAATATGGTGCTGGTGAAATGTGCAGCCACTGTGAGAACAGAGAAGTGAGGGGACTCCTCCAGAGTGAGACTGGGTATTTTATGGAATTCTTCATTGGCCATGACACTGAGTTGGGTCTTATAAATACATAGGTGTTAGCCAGTGAAGTGAGAAGGTAACCTAGAAGGAGGGAGTAAGGAGCCTGAACCACAGCCTCTGTGAAGACCTGAAATTCTCAGCATTTGGGGGAAGTCAGTATGGATAAGAAGATGCTCTGAAATGACACTGAGCACATGTGGATAGTACTGTGGTTGCCCACTGTGACAAAATACCAGCTACAACTTCAAAGGGTGAGAGATTTACTTTGGCTTATAGAAGTTTCGGTACGTGGTCAACTGGCTCCATTGCTTGGAGCTTATGGGAACCTGTCTGTCACATCATGGCAATGAGAAACAGGGTCCCAGCATCCAATTCCTGAAGGTTCCACAACTCTCAATAGCACCACAGTCAGGGACTCAGCCTTTAGCTATATATGGACTTTTGGGGGGGACATTTAAGATCTAAGCCATAACAGTCAGTTAAGGATTTTGAGCCAGTGGTTTAGCCCTGGCTGCAAATTAATATCACTTTTACACACCCTTTGTGTGTGATTTGTGTGTGTGTGTGTGGGTGTACATATGCATGCTCATATGTGTGGGAGAACATACAGGTATGTGTACACATATGCTTATGTGGGGGCCAGAGGTTGCTGTTAGGTGACTTATTTTACTGAGGTAGGATCTCTCTGTTGAATGCAGAGCTCACCAATTCAGCTAGGTTAGTGAGTTAGCCTGTTAGCTTGCCCTTGGGATACCCCAAGATTTGTCATACCCACCCAGCATTTATGTGGGTGCTGGGATCCAAACTCGGCTTATGCTTGCATAGCAGGCGAGCACTAGCCCTTGAGTCATCTCCCCTAGTTCCCGACTTGAAGAGAATTTTACTATAGATTTGGAGTTAATAGTTATGGAGTGAGACTTGTTTTTAAATTGCTCAGGTGGTTCAGATGTGATTATGGATTATTGGACAATCTGTTTTACTCAGTGGGAAGCCTTTTACAAGTGTTAAGTGGGAGATGGGGTGATCTGGACCCTCTGTGGATTAACACAAACTGCAGGCCTTAAAGAAGGAGAAAATGGCATGGTCCCGGGAACACCTAAAGGAACCATTAGGTGTCCTAACTTTAGGAAGTGGCCCTTAGCTACCCAGGAAAGGTGACACCAGCAGCAAGCTGGAAAGCTAATGTCCCCTGAACACATTCACATCCCAGGTTCAAACTCAACATATTCATGAGCTGAATCTAGCCAGAGATTGCCCAGCTACAACCCCTAGCACAAGGAAATTAAAGTGTCGTGAGAGAAACAATGGGTCTTAAAATGAATTTTTCATAGCATATGAGCAACGAGAATTGAAGGCAAAATGAACAGTGATCCTAGGCACAAAAACAGAGACCAAAGAGACAGAGAGCTTGGTTCTGAGTAGGCATTTGAAGGGCTGCAGGACATGAAAGATAATATCTATCTTGTACTCTGATGGCTTTTTGGGTTTGGGATGTAGATTAGAAAGATGATGGTGTATAGGTGTTTTTTGAGGCAGAAGAATTACTGAGATACTCTTGAAGGACTGGGTAAATTGAGTAGAGGGGGCAGATCTACATTTCAGGAGACGGAGCCTGAGAAGGAAAGGCCCATGGCTTAAAGAGCATTGGAGGGCTGAGATGAAAGACCATCCAAGGAGCATTAGAGATGGAAAGTCCACTGCTGCAGAGGCGCTTGCTCACATGCATTCTCAGTGCTGCTATTTGAGACTAATCAAACAGATGAACAGAGCATGCAGTCTTTGTTAGAGTAAGAAATCCTGGAGGTTAATTAAACCTGACCTTTTCTAATCCAGGTCCACATTGTACCTAACAAGGGATGTTGGTTTCTGATTTAGCATTACTGGTGAAGAGAAATGATAACCTTACAAGATAGCTCTTTCTTACCTCATACAAAGAAAGGACAATTGTGCAGGTGTCATGAGTTTTTAACTACTATTTCTCTATATATTATACAAGTCTATGCATATCAAGTCTTATTAGTTTCAATATTTATTTAGTAATTCACATAGTAGGTAGGCTCTGGTGATTTAGAGGAGAAAACAACTTTGTTCCAGGTCCTTAGGAAATATGTCATGTAATGAAGAAAGGACACAGGTGTTATCACCAGTCGCCTTCAGCACTGTGTGGCAAGTGCAGCCAGCATAACGCACCTGTGTTGAAAATAGCCTGACTGACATCTCCTGATGTGGCCTGGTGAGTGGGAAATGGTAACTGATTTCTGGAAAACATTATACCTGAGCAGAATAGTGAAGAGCAGTAAGAAATGGGCAAAGAACAAAAGGAGGATGTAGAGAAAGCCCAGTTAAAGGTGATTGCTTACAGAGCCTGATGGTCTGAGCTCCACTGTCCATGTAAAGCTGGATGCACAAAGTGGCACCTGCATCTGGAGTTTATTTGTAGTGGCAAGATGACCTGGTGTGTCCATTCCCTCTTTCTCATTTTCTCTCACTCTCTCTTGGTTTGCAAATAAATAGTAAAATACTTTTTTGAAAAAAAAATTGGCCACAGGAAAAGGTGCAAAGGCTTCCAGGCAGGAGAAATGAAAGTGGGTAACATTGCTTTCCTTGTCATATCTGTGTACAAGTTGATGGGAAGTATGGTGGAAACAAAAGTCTACCTTGGCCTGCTAAGAGACTGGAACCATGACTCATAGAACCATGTGATGTGCAGTGTTAGAAGCTGAGATTCTAAACTCTGAATCTCAGAAAGCCTTATTGAAATGCAAACAAATGCAGAGGCCCAATAAGTAAAATAAACTTCCAAATGCTCCGACACATGGTTTTGTTCTACAATTGGACCCTTAGAGCAGTTTGTGAGATAGCTGCAGAAGATGAACTTGAAACAGGAAGACCAGGCAGGAGGCTCTGGTCATTTTCTTGGAGACAAGTGATGAAACTATTAACTAGAAAGGTTGTCATAGGAAGTTCATTATGTGAGGCAGGAGAAATGGCCACATTAAAAACAAAAAAAGAACTCCGTGTAGGGGATTATTTGGCTGTGGAAACCAAAAGAATAGTCTAAATGAATTTACAGCTTTGAGTCAAGACAAGAGGTATAATATAAAACATTGCCACGGTGCCTGACCTGGAGAAATCTCTAGGCAAGTCACTGAGGCAAATGTGTAGATGTGGGCACCCATCAGTAACAACACACTTGGGCCAGGAAGACCGGGATGAGTACTAAGATATACAGGATCCCTTGCCACAAGGACTAATACAGACAGCCCACGGAGGAGGATATACAACTGATCAGGGATGGGGAGGGGGGAAGTGGAGAAGTCGGGATAACAACGCATGGTTTGCCCGCTAAATAATGTAACTTATTATGGAAAATAAATATATATTAAAAAAATAGTATAGCAAGGACCAATGGTAACAGAAGTATAGAAGTCATTGTTCCTCTCCAAGGACAAAACAGAAAAACTCACTTGCTTCCAGTCATAGTCTGAGTGAATAAACAATCCCTCAAAAGCAGAGTTCTCTGGTTTCATTTTACAACTAGGTAGATATCACCCTCTACACCCTAATGAAGAGAGTAGAATAGGTTCAAATACTGAGGCTGTTGCTTGAAACTGTCATGTGAAAACCTTCATTTTGATTAATATAATTGAAGTGTTAAGTATGTATCTGCTAAATTGCAATCAAATCAGTAAAATGTTATTCATTTTTTTAATCAATCTGTCAGAAGTTTTATGGGTATTCTGCCAACACTGAATTGGATTTGCAAAGCTTAACCGCACCGATTACTATTTTTAAATGGGTAAACTGAGACATTGAAAACTCAATCCTTTCATGAGACAGAGTCAATAGTTGACTTGCAAATACACCACCAATGCCCCCAATAAACCAAAGCACGTTACCTCTTGTGACTCTTTTGCATGGTGGAGCAGATTTAATTAAGGCTCTAAATCAATGTATTGAGAGGCACCTAGGCAGGTAATGAAAAATTCACTATCTTCACTCTGTCCGGAGTCACTACAAGCATAAGTATCAACTGCAAATAGCTTGATGCTCTCTGTGGGGTTCATTCTGCAGAGGTAAAACATGGCTTCCAGCCCAGTGAATGAGTTAATAATTCATGTGCAGTCTTGATTTTTCTAAGCCTGACACTATAGACCTAGCAACCCTTACTCTGTCCCCTGGCTGCTGCCATAGCTGTTGCTCTCTCTCCTCCCCACCTTGGCCTTCACCTTGATCCTCCTATGGCATCCAGTCATTGAAAGCTTAAAATATTTGAAGACGTGAGGAATGTCAGAGAAGAAGCATTAACTGAGACCTATGTCTATATTACGTAATGTATTTCAAGTCCACAAAGACTTGAATAAAATAGCACTTTATTAAATCAAATCAATTTTTTCATGCAACAATATGTCTTTTCTTCATTACTCATGGTGATGGTTAATCTTGTTAGTTTCATTGCATCAAGACTCACATAGGACATAAATCCCTAGGCACATCTATGTGTGAGTTTCTAGAGTAGATTATAGGCGGTACTATGCCATGGGTTAGGGGATCTGGAATGAATAAACAGTAGAAATGGAGCTGAGCACCAGCACTCATCTCTCTCTGCTTCCACAATGTGATCAGCTCCTTCATACCTCTGCTGTAATACCTTCCCTGGCGTGATGGACTGCAACCTCAAACTGTAGGCAAAACAAACCCTTTTTGAGTTGCTTTTCTCAGGAATTCTGTTCTAGTAACAAGGGAAGTTAGCGATGCACTCATCAAGTGTTTTGTGCAATTGCTGTCAAACCTGAACATTTTGTACACAAATTTGATGAAAATCTACACACAAATGGTTTGGGGTTTTGTGTTGGCATACATCTATGTTTTCTTTACCCAAAAAGCCTGTCCACAATACAACCATGCTGCTACATACAACTAAAGTTACTAAGGAGTTAGTTTCTTGCTTTAGGTAATAAGAAAAAGGGAAGGACCGAGACATATGGCTCTGGGTCAGAAATGGTAGATGGTAACTTTAAAATAAGGTGTTTATTAGATCCTCACAATGCTCACAATGTGTGTTACTATCCCCAATGGACAGATAGAGAAATCCTGGCTCAGACAGTAACGTTATATGTCCTGTCACACAGGAACTTGTCTATAGTACTGCTTATAGTTACCAGCACACACAGGCTTGCCTGGCGTTCACAGTAAGTCCCTGCATATGTGCTATGAAGTTCTTCCTCCATGGACATGACAATGGTGTCAGCCTCTAGAATGCAGGCTTTACAACAGAACAGAAACCCACCAGAGAGCTGCAACTTTGCTTCTGAGTTGTCAAGTGACTTTTAGCTTTTAACCAGCAAATCTTAAAACATGAGATAATCATCTACAAATTCAAATCAGTTATGGGATTTGAAAAGAATGAAAACACATACATTCATCTATTAGCTGTTCCAAAATCCCAAAGAAATCTAGCCCCAAAAGATTGAAGATCTAAGACACAAAAGAACACTGGAATGACAAATCTAAATTTGTGTTTGGTTAAGGTTATTTATAAAGAATACAATTAGATCATAAAATCATTGAGAAATCTAAAGATTATAGGACAGAAAAAATGTTCAAACATTAGTGAAGACTGGTAGTTATTGGATATCTCCTAGTGTAGAACAAATTTTCCACTATATTTAAGGAAATATTTATTATCTGAATCTTTAAATTGATTGTGAGAAGTTAATATCATTGTATCACACTATTCTTTATTCTATAAGAGTAACTGGTAGAAATTAAGGCCCACTTATAATAAATGTATATTGCTCTTGGTATATAGCTCATGTGTCAATGTTATGGTTTTCTGCATGTTCCTTAATCTCATTTTTCTTATTCCAAATTGTCTTCATCTTGATGGAGTATGTACCTTTGTAACCTTTCTGTCAAAAAATCAAATAATTTTGAGATAGAAATGCTCTCTGAGGGCCATAATAAATGAGATATCATCTATTGAGCATCCCTAATCTAGTCAAAAGCCCCAGATCTAAAGTGCTCCAATGTCTGAAGCATTCTGAGTGCCAACATGATACCAGAAGTGGAGTATTACATACCTGACCTCATGTGACAGACAGATTTAAGTCAAAAAATACAGATGTACTAAAAATGTATAAAATTACCTTTAGATCATATGTATAAAGCATATGTGAAATACAAATGAATTTCATATTTAGGCTTGAGTTACATCATTAAGATATTTTATTATGCATGCTGAAGTAGTCAAAACTTTTTGAGAACTCTGAAATACTTCTGGAAGATAACTGATGTTGAACATTTCAGATATTCTGGGCAAAACATTTGCAAACCAACCTCAAACATCAAAGTATTTGCTACTAACATATTCTAATATCTATGGAAACATCAAATGAAGCCTCCTTATTACATATCTCCAAAAGGTAATGGGGCTTTCAACATAGAAGCATATGTATTTCTTGCTCTTAAAGAGGTGGGATGAGAATGATGGGGAAGAAATGGTCTTCTTTCTTCGATATCATATGGATGCGGCTGGGGACAGAGCTCAGTGGATAAAGTGCTTGTTCTGAAAGTGGGTGGACCTGAATTCTGACCCTAGCACCCACATAAATGCTAGGTGGATATAACAGCCTAACTATGGAGGAGAGCTTAGTGATTCCAGGGACAAACTGGATAGATAGACCAGCTGATCAATGAACTCTGGGTTTGAGTGAGAGACCCTATCTTGAGTTTTTTAAGGGTGGAGAGTCATCAAGAAAGATATCAGCTGTCAATCTCTGACCTCTACACACCTGTGCATCCACATGCACACACACTCACACACATACACACACGCACACACACACACACTCAAAGAAAATCACCTGCCTGACACAGAAAGCAGCATTTCCTCTCTCCACAGGAACATCTTCCTCTTAAGAGGCCCAAGAGAAAGGAGGCTTACTATACACAGTGAGGCTTCAGTTCATTATCAGCCAAGCTTCTCTATATCCAAACTGACAAGATCTGGTTGTCTCATGAGAGAGGGGACTTACTGAGTCAATATCAGCAGTTCCCAGGGTAGATGAAAGTGTTGGAGAATCAGCCTTAAAGATTAGCAGGAACTCAGGTAGCTGCGGGGCACCTAGGGGCTGGCACCACTTGCAATGATCTCTTCCACAAGAATAATTTGGTCTGGACAAATCAAGTTTTGGCATGATGGGCTGGCTGAATGGTCACTGGAAATTGCTGCAAACTGTGTCCACTGGGCACTAACTAACATGAAGCTTGGAAGAATTAAAATCAGCTCTCTGCCTTCACTCTAACCACAAAATCCTTGGCCCAAGCATCCACCAGGCTGCCAAGGTCACACACTCCCCTTCCATTTGCCTGGAGGGAGCTGGATGATGCTGAAATGCAGGGATGGCAGGCAGGCCAGGGATTGTTCTGTTTGCTTCGTGCCTGTGTTGTGGGAATTGTTTACTACTGTACACATCATTCTAGAATGCCAGCTTCCCTTTGCCGGATGCAGGGATCTTAATAAGACTTCTCCATAACATTTTTTTTTTCAAATTGGGAAATGGTAGGCAGCCAACAAGTTACAAATATTTTTGCAAGATCTTGAATGAGATCAATCAAAGAGGCCTCTTAGCCAATACAAAATCCAACCAAAGTCAGCAGGTAGATAATTATGCATACTGCTAGGGGATGTAATGTGATTTGGGGAATAAAAACACATCTCCTGTAGACAGGAATGAAGTACTTGGCTATTAACTGTAACCTGGAGGTCTTGACTGGGTCTTTGTGAAGAAGAGGCCAGCAGGGGAGGTTTGCAGTGTAACCATTTGAAAAGAAGGGAAGGAGAGGAAAGAAAATTTTGCTGACCTTAATTGTGTAAAATACTGACCCTATTGTGTGGAGAATC
>PVHP010051718.1:0-11344 GCA_004024765.1 Zapus hudsonius | reverse complement strand
GTTCTCTCCCAGTAGGAGGTGTGGTCAGCCTACTCATGGCAGCCGATTGTTTTTCGTGTCAGTGGTCTCTGTTTACTCCAGCTGTTATTGATCAATTTCCCTTGGCAGCCTGTGCAGTGCCTTCTAGCACTACACTGACTGCCTTCTGGGGGCTGGATACCATTCCGGACGTTGAAGGGTCTCTCGATGCTGGTCGATGAGCCTCTGAATCTTGATCCAAAGCACAAGCCCAGATTCCCTAAGGCCTAACTAACACCAAGACACCCCACCATGACTTCCCTCATGCACGGGGTCTATATAAACCCAACACTGTATTCCCGAACTGACTTTGGCTAAAAGGGACTCAATTCCCTTTCCCAGGTTACACCTATGGTGGTCATTGTGCCCATATCACATGGAGGAAAAAGGGAGGGAGAAACAAGCCCCAGGAGAGGGAGGTCAGTGATTGCCAAGCTTCAAGTCATCTCTGCCAGATGACGGGCAAAGGGCACTTTCCATGGCCCACCTGGGTTATGTACAAGCTCTCCCTTCTTCCAAAGAAAGCTCGACAGAATACAGAAGAACATTATATTAACCTTGAGCTTATACAAGCACATGTGTAAACATACCAATCACTAACTTCAGTACATTAACAAATTACTTGTGACTAAAGTTACAACTGACAGGTAGACTCCAGGGGCAGAAGCTAGCCAAGGACCTACAACCACTTCAAAGACAGAACAAGGCCAGGAGCCAGAGAGGTCTCCCCAGCTTTCCAGTGTGTGACATGAACAAGTTAAACTGAGCCTGCGCTTTTTATTGTATGTGTTCATGTGTGTGAGTGGGGACATGCATGACAGAATGCCATGGTGCATGTTTGGAGGACAGAGAAGATTTGGGGTGTCAGTCCTGCTTCCCACTTCCTTTGTTCCCCACTGCTTTGTCTGCAGGCTACCTGGCCTGAGCTTCCAGGGGAGTCTCCTGTCTCTACCTCCCTTCCAGCCTGTCAGCGTGGCTGGGATCACCAACTCCTGCCACAATGTCTTCTTACACGGACACTCGGTTCTTAGCTGGAGAACTCATGCTTGCATCTTACCAGCCCGTGCCTCAGTTTCTCACTCTGCAAATGAAGACACTAAGAAGAGCTGCGAAATAACGAAGTCTGGGTGAGATCAGTGCCTGGCACACAGGTCAGGTTTGAAGCGACAGAAATCCATTTCTCCTCACTACAACCAAAATGGAATGGATTTTGACTCAAGTCCAAGTGGCTTTTCTCCATTCCCCTCCCAGAGGGTGGCAGCCTGTCTTGGTTACAAACCTTCCCAAAAGCAAACTCAAAGATGGCTCCATGTCCCTCAGGTCAGTCACACGTGATAATAGGAATTAGACTGTTCGTCCAATTTTTCACTTGCAAGGTCACATTTAAGAGTTTTATTCAAAAAATCTTTCATAAAGACTTAGCTCTGTAGGGCTGCCAGAAGGCACCTAAGGCACGCCAGGTGTTTGTTGTTTTTTCTTCAAAAGAAAAAACCACACATCAACATTCAAAGGCCTACAGTTTTGGTCACAGGTGCAATGCTTACAAAACCAACACAAAATTTACATGTGATGTCAAGCAAGCAGGTGTGTTTCAGAAACCCAATTTAACATGTTTATCTTTCTTCCCACACCACACACACACACAAAACTAGATTTTGAAATTTTGCTATGTGCAATTTTATCAGCTCATTCCGTGCAAAAATTATAGTTTCTCACCCAAACCAAGTCCCGGTGAGGAATAGTGCACTCCTCACACTAACTGTCCTAACAGTGTGGGGGAGGACTGTTTACACAGAGCGTTTTGAGGGAAAAATAAAAGGAATTCAGCAAGGAGCTTCTGGAAAAGCCTCTTTATTGCTCAGTCCTGATTAACCTTCCGTCTGCAACTTAATCTCAAAGGATTCTGGGTGCTAAGAAGTGGAACAGACAACTCCAAACCTGAAGACAAGTCAGCTGAGGAAACAGCTGCTCGCACATCGTGCACTGAGCAAGCAGAAGCAAGGGCTGCTGGCAAGAGAATGGCTCCTCTGAGGTCCTTCCAGAAGCATGGGAGCTGGTCTCTACCTGCCTTCCCATCAGTGAAGCCATTTCTAGACAGTCTGCTGCTTAAGAGACAGTTTATCTGAACATTACAGAGTGAGGAAGCAGAAAAACCACAGCTTATCAGCTTCCATGACTAAAGGTTTGGCTAATATAAAACCTGGGAGGAATTGTCACTTGTGTTCAGCCGTTCTGCCCTCAAATTAACAGTCTGATGAAGGTCTGTGGAATGAATAAATTAATTAAATGAATGGCTAAGAGCAAAACCTATCAGAAATAAAGGAAGCCTTTACCTCATCTTTGTCTCAGATTTCTTGAGTGAAACCTACCCCTTATCTGACAGAAACTAGTGAGCAAAATGCACTCTGCTGTCACTGCCGATTAATTCCACAGTAAAGACCAAGGGTCCAAATGGGACGACAACGTTTTATTTCATCCTTCAAACAACATAAAGAGACAGCTTCTGACTCAAATCATGCAAGTAATATTAAAGGAACATAAAAATATATTAACAGAAAGATCACTTTAAAAAACGAAGTGCTTCACATTTCACGCAGTTCTTTGGCAGGTATCCCTGGCCAGCTGTGTCCAACAGCGGCGTGGAGCAACCCCTGGTCACACGGACATTTTCACCTGACAGTTTACACCCCAACCACACTGCTCACTCACCGACTTTTAGCAGCCTGATCGGGAAACGTCACTAGGCATTGTGCGTGATAACAATGAAAATTGCCTAAAAACAAAAGTGTGACAGACAGGTAAACCAAGTTTCCTGAAGGGCTCAGGAGATGGTGCTGGCAGGCCCTTCACTGCAGCAGCTGAAAGAACTTTTATCTCTTAGCAAATCCAGTACTTCAGAGGTTTAAGCAACAGGCTCACATCAAAGCTTCCAAAAACAGTCCTGGACCGCTCTACTTATTTTTTTGTTTTTGGCGTTTCATATAAAATGTGAAATCAAGTTTTACTTTATAAAAAAACTGAGTATTTTCATAGTAAAAATATACGTTTAAATTTCTCTTGTTAAAAAGACACATAACGATTTTGGAGGATGGGGTTCCACCACCCCACTGGCACGGCGCATTAAGGCAAAGGCTCCAGGCTGGGGGGGACTCCAGTGAGCACCCGGCTCCTCACAGGGTCAGCAGAAAGGCTTCTCCCTCATGTTCACAGAGCCATCCTGCATCCCAAAGTAGACTCTCTCCGCCATGTTGATGAACAGGCCGGTGTCCACCACACCTGCAGGAGGAAGGAGGAAAAGGAGCATTAAGGCTCAGCCTCCCGAGGCGAGACGATCACCAAGGGCTGGAGGCCACCGGAAGCAGACATAACAACCCTGAGCAAATAACCAATCTCCAACCTCCTCTCCCACACAGCAACGGAAAGATCCAGATTATCTCTGCTTCTTCCTGTCACCTCTCTCTTCCCTCTCAAGGCTTGCTCTCTGCACCCAATGTGCCACTGTCCCACCTCAGGGCTGGTCACCTTCACAAGCCTCAAGGGGCTGGCCCCTCTTACGTCATCCTCTAGAGACCCTCCAAGACTCTACTCTAGGAGCCCCCACTCCTCCCACATCAAGCACACCTCCGGCTGAAGAGGACTCCTCATAGTGGCAGATGTTTACAAGGCCCACACCCAACAATGGAACCAGAGAATGTAAGCAATTCCTCAAAGCCAACTCAACAGAAAGGAACAGAGGACTTTAGGGACTTCACAAAAGACGCCATCCCAAAAGGCCACTAAATGCTTCAAAAGGAACTCGGATTTCAAGCCAGGCACGGTGGCTCATGCCTATGATTCGGCACTCAGGAGGTTGAGGCAGTAGCTTAGTATCAGGATCGCTGTGAGTTCAAGGCCAGCCTGGGCTACAGAATGGGTTCCAGGTCAACCAGCCAGAGCTAGACTGAGACCCTGCCTCCAAAAATAAAAAGAGGTAGTCAAATTCATCAGTGAGCGGTAATGCAACACTGTTCAGTCTCTAGAATGGCATTAATGACAGCTGGCAGGGTCACCCACTGGCGGAGAGTAAAGTGCAAAAGCATTTTGGAACATGGTTAAAGCAGCCACCTAGCTAAGCCATGGTTAGGCATCTGTGTGGCTGCACATGGAAGAGGCCCGAAGCTACAGCATTTTCCTGGCAGCTAAAATGCCATCAGGAGAACGGCATATAAACATACTTGTTTATACACACGCTGACAGTGGAATAGAGACCATCAGTGATGGTCTCTACCAAAATGTCTGTACACACACACACAACCAGGTAATCCTGTCAACTATCAAAGATATGTAGGGAACAGCCTGGCGTGGGTTGCTGGTAGTCCATGTGGAAGGCAACTTAATGCCATCTTGTGAAATCAAACACGCTCATCTTTTGATCCAGTGTTTCTATTCTAGCAAGAACTGCACGCATAAATGATTACTTCTGAGGATCTGCTTACAGGATTTATGTTCAATGAAGGAGAATACCAGGTATTTTTTATTAGCCAGTGCATAATAAGCCAGAGGCGGAATGTCAACACAGGGAAGACCACGCCTGGCGGTGGCCGTTCAGCAGAGGCACTCTACTCTGTCCAGGTGGAAACCTCGGGGTTGTTCGGAGTGTTCCCACTTGTGCAGACGCCCCTGGGCCACCTGCAGTTGGGACAAACAGCCCTGCTTCTCCTCCTCTGACCTTGGGGATTGGGGGAGTTAATGGAGATAGGAAGAGAAAAGGAAAGCTGACCACAGACCTGCTGGTGGACTGTGGATGGCATACCACCTTCCTGAATCTAAGTTCTAAAAAACTCCAAACTTCTCTAAGATGTGATTTCTTCATATTTAGGTGGAGAGCAAGAAGGGGAAATTTTGTCGATAAAATTTCAGCTCAATAGGCCAAGAAAGGCTTGAACAGGAACAAGAGCGCCCTCTAGTGGGCACTGCAGAAATTCGACTTCCTGCCCTCCCCCTGGGTGGATTTGCATTGGCCTCAGGGGCAAATGCTCCCCTGTCAACCAACACTGACCTCCACCATCAATGACTCTGTGATGTCACCCCTTTTACAGAGGAAGAAACTGAGGCACAGAGCTGCTGCTGGAGTCTGCTCCCAGAGCCAGTCAGCCTCAATCCACTATCCAGATCTCATCTGCTCAGAAGCCAGGTAGGCTTTAGATCCATCCTCACTCCCTTCAAGAGAATGGTGCCTTCCCGGTCTGCCTTCCTCTTTAAATCCTCCTAGGGACCCTCATTCCTGCCCACTCCTACTCTATCATATGCCCTGGAATAAGCTGCACACTCACATCCCACAGCCTCTCTTCAGCAAGAAAGCGTTCAAGTTCGGGGTCTAGGGACGAACAAGCTAGGGCTCCGCCCTTGGTGCTGCAGACCTTGGGTGAATCAACTGTGTCGTCCTCTGTAACTAACCCTTTACAACACTAAGTGGCGTCTGGATTTTGCTCTGTAATGTCCAGTCAACACCAAGGGACCCACGCCTCACACTTGCCAAAGAAGTAATCTGTGAGCAATAGACTCTTGCTATTTCACTTTCCATGCCATTTGCAAGCATGGCTTCTCCCAAGTTTAACTCTCCTTCAGGACTCAGAGCACAGCATCTTCCCCCACTGCTTAACCAGAGTCCATGAAGACCAAAGACGCTGTGGTCAAGCTCCTGAGAGGAAAGGCTCTCCCAGAGACAGTGCCTTACTTCAAGGCAACTGCTCCAGAACTCTCCTAGCTCAAACTGTGAGGTACACATGCCCCAACGCGAATCCATAAGCAGGGTGGGGGAGAGAGGATGGCCCGAAGGATTCGAGTTGAAATCCCCAAACATGGTAGAAAGGAAGTTCTTCCCAACTAAGTCTTGCAAAGCCCATGTCTATGTCAGAAGGGGACAGTTATGAAGGGCAAGGTGACTGCATCCAGTAACCGCCACACAGGTTACCTGGGATCATTTTGATAGCTGTGTTCACCTCACTCCATTTGTGTACCCGGTCAAACTTCCAGTCCAGGATAAAATTCCCATTATCTGTCACCACAGGACCCTGGAAGACAAATTTCCAATGACCAAGGATGAAGACAGTGGGTGGAGGCAGAAGACGAAAAGAAAGATGACGACCAAAGATAAGTGTCCTGATTAATGGGCTCTGACCATTACTCCCTCTTCAAACTTTCCAAAGTCATGCTGTGAAACATGACTTTGAGCAGGGGCTTTGGGTCCCCAAAGACTTGGCTTAGTTAATTAAGCCCTTAGTCTCAGGGCCACACAGTCCAGAATTCAGAGGAGCCATAGGTTCTCTGAGCCCTCCTCTTTCTCAACTGCAGAGCAGAACACTGACGCACAGCTCATAGGCAGCTCGTGTGTAAATCATGTGTAAAAGCTTTCACCACGGTGGGGGGGGGGGGTCTCACAGGAAGGGCTTGACAGGCCGTAGCTCTTATAACAAACATCTTCAACACAACAGATCAGCCAATATCACACTACAGCATAAGTAACATGAAATAAAGTGACACTACTTTACCCAGCACAACTTCCCCTTGATCAGGAAGTCCCACCACAAAAAAAAAAAGGAGCATCCTTTTGGGAACATCCCAAATATATATGGATATTTCATGAGGAAAAACAAAAGACGCTGAAGGATCAATTTAGAGACAGCAGTGTGTCTGCAAATGTCTGACAGAATATTTTTAACTGAAAAAAGAAAGCAGATTTTGTTTGACCCCTAATATGAGATTTCAATTAAAATTCAAATAAATTTTGTATGTAAAAAGAAAAAAATAGGGAACAGAGATCAAGTGAGAGGGAGGGAACAAAGAGAGTTTTAGTCAATGAATCCAGAATTCCTCAACTGCTCTGGACACTAGAAAAGCAGATTGCTTAGGAACACCAAGGTCACAGGCTCCCCACAGTCTGAGAGGAAGGGGAGCTCAGTCAGGACCCTGGGCACAAACCTGGAATTCTTCCCCCCTCTCAATAAAAAGCATTTAACTAGAATAAAAATGAGAGAAAAGAAAAATCGGGCTGGAGAGATGGCTCAGCGGTTAAGGCACTTGCCTCCAGTGCCTAAGGTCCAGAGTTCAATTCCCCAGTACCCACATATGCCTGACCCACAAGGTGGTGGCCCTGGTGCGCTCTCTCTCTCTCTCTCTCTCTCTCTCTCTCTCTCTCTCTCTTTCTCTCTCTCTCTTCTATCTCTCTGCTTGAAAATGAATAAATAAAAAATAAAAATAAATAAATAAAAAGAAAAATCACAGGATAGAACCTGAAAAACGTTCTGGCCCATAGGGGGTGGGGGAGGGGGTCCCTCAGAGCAGAGCAGTGTTCCCAGGTGTTCACCAGAGGGGTCCAGGCCTCAGGACCAAAGGTCAAAGGTCAGGCCTGAGAAGGATAGAGACCCGCTTCCCCTTGTGTGCAGTGCACGCACACTTCAATGAGCACAGCCTTAGTCCAAATGAAACTGGACAAAGATGCTGTTCGAGCCCATTCTCGAAGGACAAGCAAACTGATTAGAAATACATTAATACTCCAGAGGCCTAAGTGAGGCCAGCCCCGAAGCCTCCCTGGCCACTTACAGCCTTGTTGACAGCCATTCGAAGTTCAACCTCACCCCCGAACTTCCGGGTCACAGCTCGGCTGACTGGGACGTAGGCCATTGGGATGACCTCAATAGGGATTCCCTTGTGCCACTGATCCCCAAGATTCTTGGAATCTTTCCTGGAAAAAAAATTTTAAAAACAGAAGTAAATAAGTTCAATGACTCATAGCTAGGCGGTGGGAGGGAATGACCAGGGACAATATATGGAGCTTTAAAGGTATTGGTTGCTTTACTATTAGAGATACTTGAAATAATTCAGCAAAAATGTCAAAACTTCTCTATAACCGGCTTGTTTATTATATATGTAATAACAAGCTGAGCGCAAGTGCCTCCTCCTGGATTCCTTGAAAGAGAATCGGAGCCCAGCAAAGCGAGTCACTCCCATGGGCAGGGCTCACCATGCTTCCTCAGAGGCTCCAGTGAGGATCTAATGAGTGACACCCAAGAGCCCATGCTGGAGATGCCAGCTCAGTGCAGGAACTCTGTGGTAATCAGCCACAGCCACTCTCAGCACTGAAGCAAAGAGCAGAGTCAAGGCCTCAGAAAGCCTGGTAATCAGCACTTCTTTATAAACAGCGGTGAGTTTGGGGTGAGATCCACTCCTTCAGCTGACAGAGCGAATCGTGACAGTGTACCTGAAATCAGCGATCACAATGAAGCGACTGGCATAGCCAGCCACGATCTTCTCCTGGGTCAGGCAGCCCCTGAGGTGGGAAAGAAGCAGGCAGACACTGAATTAAGGTGAATCTTAATGTGGGAACTAGGGTCAAGTAAAAGAGTCCAAAATCTGCTCAATCCCGGCAATAAGAGAGAAACGTGACTATAATTTTTAAAAAACTGTCCTCAATCCAATGGCCTATGGAAACATTAGCCTGTGTCTGGTAGACAGTGGACAATAGTTCAGGCCAGAAGGGCAGGTGCTCAAAGCTGGCTCTTCCCTGGGGCTGCATCCAGAGGACATCACCTTGTACATCCTCCTGTGTCTAGTGGTGAGCAGAGCCCCAGACCCTGAGTGAGCAGAACTGGGTCTGGCCTACCTCCACTGCTCACCTCTCACCTGAATGGGAGGTGTTTGTGTTACATAAGATGAGAAACACAACCACTGTGTCATCAACAGTCTGCTGGACCGGAAAGAACCAGCAGGACAGGAAGGACTACATGTTTTTCTACCCACTGTCCTCTACCCCAAACCAGCACTCACTACCTAACAGTTTGCCAGATAAAGGAACAGCATCCCAAACTGCTGGGATGTCACAGCTTTAAAGCAAAAACCAAAGACCTAACAATCCTCCCAGTAATAATATGCTTTGGCCTGTGTACAAACAGAAAAGCCATTAGGCTAAGTCATGTCACTGAAGGGGCCCAGATGGACACCAAGGGCCAGAAGTGGCAAGCTGGCTGGGAGGCCCACAGGGTGTGTGTGAACTGGCAGGTTCCCTTCACAGCACTCACCCGCCGCCCTTGATGAGGTTGAGCTCGGCATCTACTTCGTCAGCACCATCGATGGCGAGGTCAATCTGCGCCACAGAGACAGAAGGTTAGGCTCTGTAGGCAGCGCACATGGTAACAACAGCGAGCTCAGATCTCCACTGAACCAGCAGGACACCAAGCCTCCTAGAGGAGAAACTGCTTTCAAGGGTCACAGAGAGAGGTGCTCGGGGCTTGGGACACACTCCTCTGTCCAGCTCTTACCCTGACACTGTGCGCCCATTACTCTCTGGGGACAAGATTCTTGATACAGGCAATGTCACTTCCAAGGAAGTCAAAAGTGGCTCTGGGGACAGCCTGGAGCCCTCCAAAGGACCACAATGACATCAACAGATGTACAACAGGTCTGTGATATTAAATTCAAGGGGGAAGTCAATAATAAAAAGAGCTTAAAAAAACTGATTTTGAAGTTGGTACTAATATGGACAAATTTGGGCAATTTCAAGTGAGCGAGGTAATGAAACATCACTGAAGACGTTGACAATTATTCACTATATTCCTGGATGGGAATTATGGGAGGCATTCCCTACCAAAGCCACTGTCTGCACTTCTCCCCAATTCCCTGTGTAAGGAGCTGCCAGCCTCAAAAGCAGCCAAGAGGCAAGTAGAATTGCTCATCTTTCAAAAACCAAAACCAAGGAAGGAGGCCTGCTCAGCACTCGTGGCTGTGTGCAGGGACAGCATGAGACTTCAGGAGTAGCTTTTCCAAACAGCACAGACGCCATCTGTTCAGGTCGCTCTCACTTCATGTGGGCTTGTGTGCAGGACTCCACACCTTTGTCTGCAGCTGCACTGCACGCACACACCCCCACCCTGCACGAGCCCTAGGGCCTGTCTCTCTCTGGGCCCAAAGCACTCTCCTTCCAAGTGCTTCATGGACAAATGATTCAACCCCTGCCTGGCTCTACCCACAGAAATGCCATGGTCCTCACTGACCCCTCAAGGCCCTGGTGTACCATGAAGGCATGGACTTGCTATACCACCTCAAACACCCCCCCAACCCACTACACACCACCACATTCTATTCAGTCTGCCCAAACCGCTGCCCACGTGCTGATGGTTCCCACCTACCCCTTGGGAAGGTCTTCTCCTGGCCCTGCCATGAAGCCTTTCCAGCTCAGCTCAAATTTCCCCTCCTCCTCCTCCACTGCTCTATTCTGGCTCTGAACACCTCACTGACCCTCACTGGGCCTTACCCCCATCCATACACTGGAATGATTATGAGTCCACAGTCACGATGACAGGAGCAGCGCTACCTAACCATGGCTGAGACAGTGTGCAAGGATGATGGAAGACACTGCTCACTCTCCTCAACTTCAGTCTCCTCTGCACTAACCCTTGTGTGTAACAAACAAACAAACAAAACTTAATTTTCATCCGTTTTCAAGTTTCCCTGGCCACCTCAGGTGATGGCTTTTCTTCACCCAAGTGTAAGCTCGGCAGGCCAGCTCACTTGCATACCTCCATGAGTAAAAGAAATTTCTAGAGGCTGTAGATCCAGCTTGTCCAACTCTTCACTATAACCTGCACAATGAGATCTACTCTGGAAACTAACTCTGGTGAGCTCAGCCAGGGTGAGCCTGACAAACCAGCCTTTTCCCTGAGCAGGTGGGCGAGGAGACACAGCGGTCCATCCCTCCTCTCTTACCTCTGGGTGCCGATCCAGATCACTGAGGGTTAAGCCATACTGCAGGATGAGCTGCCTGGCCTGGGAGAACAGGAAAAGCAGCCAAGGTCACTTCCTCGGAAAACATGGCAAGCATTCCAAGAATGCTTTGAGATTTGTGTCAAATCTAAGGCCTGGCCCACGGTCCCTCTTGAATCCCAAACTTGCTGACCAAGAGGTAGGAAACCTAGCCTCATGATCAGTGAAAGTAACTGGGAGCTGGGAAAAGGCGGGGAGCACACAGGGAAGACTCCATTCCAAAGCCCAGCTCCGAAGTCCTTCTCCCTGACTGGCTTAAGAAAAATCCACGGGAAAGAAGCAGGAGCCACACAGCTTTACCAAGTCAACACTGTCCTTCAAAACGGCAAGGGGAGCCCAAGAGTATGGGATCCGGTGCATCTTGCCCTAAATCCCCATTTCCAATCAAAGGTTCCCCCTCACTGAGTGGAATATTTGGCCAAATTTAATGGCTGTTGATTGACTCCCCCAGGCCCAGGTTCCTTCATTGCACATTTGCTCCTTTCTTGGTTTGCTGTTCTCTCCCAGTAGGAACTGTATTCAGCCTATT
>PVHP010051717.1:0-11359 GCA_004024765.1 Zapus hudsonius | reverse complement strand
TCCTGCTACCTCAATCTCCCTAAGATTTCACCATGCAGCACTGTAATCAACTATGCAATGTTTTCAGTAACTTTGTGAATAAAAACAAAATTTGCAGTTCAGCTGGGTGTCTTTAATCCCAGCACACAGGAAGCAGAGGTAGGAGGATCACTCTGGGTTTGAGGCCAGCCTGGAACTACAGAGTGAGTTCCAGGTCAGCATGGGCTAGAGCATAGAGCGAGACCCTATCTCAAAATATACAAGCAAACAAATCAAAAACGTATACACTGAATCATTAGAAAGCAAAAGTGTCAACTGGACATGGTGGCACACACCAGTATGCCGAACTCTCTGGAGACAGAGGCAGAGGCAGGAGGATTGTTGTGACTTTCACTGACACTAACATAGAGTTCATTTGCAGTGGCTGGAGGCTCTGGCACGCCTATTCTCTCTGTCTCCCTTCTCTCTCTCTCTGCTTGCAAATAAATAAGTAAACAGAAAAAAAAAAATGAGACAACATGAACCATGAAGACCAGAATGTGCTGTCCATGAAAGATCAAAAATGCTGAAATCAGGAGACTCAGCAGCAGGTGGACACCCTCTACCTGGCTCTCCTCCCTTTGCCATTCAAAGTTATTAGAAGCAAAGATGATAAATTGTCAAGTTGTATTCAGGGATGCTTGGAAACCAGGAGGAAATGAAGATTTCAGGCTGGGAGATGGCCCAGTGGTTAAAGATAATTGCTTGCAAAGCCTGCAGGCCTGGGGTTGCATTCCCCAGTCCCCATGTAAAGCCAGATGCACCACGTGACACATGGCATCTGGAATTTGTTTGCAGTGGCAAGAGGCCCTGGCACACTCATTCTCTCTCTCTCTCTCTCTTTCTCTCTCTCTCTCTCTCTCACTTTCACTCTCTCAAACAAATAAAAAAGGGCTGGAGAGATGGCTCAGAGGTTAAGGCACTTGCCTCCAGTGCCTAAGGCCCCGGGTTCAGTTCCCCAAGAACCACATAAGCCAGACCCACAAAGTGGTGGCCCTGATGCTCGCGCTCTCTCTCTCTCTCTCTCTCTCTCTCTCTGCTTGAAAATGAATAAATAAAACATTTTTAAAAAATCAGGAAGAAAGAAAGGAAGGAAGGAAGGAAGGAAGGAAGGAAGGAAGGAAGGAAGGAAACAGCCAGGCATGGTGGTGCACACCTTTAATTCCAGCATTGGGAAGCAGAGGTAGGAGGATCGCAGTGAGTTGGAGGCCATCCTGGGACTACATAGTGAATTCCAGGTCAGCCTGGGCTAGAATGGGACCCTACCTGGTCGGGGGGGGGGGGACTCAATCCCAACGTTCTCTAAACAGACACATGGAGGCTTCCATCAGAGCAGCAAATGGACCTCAGTAGAACCTGCACCCAGCGCTTCTCAGCCTCGGAAAGGGTCTTCTGGCTCGCAGAATGCGCACAGCAGCCAGTGAGCACGTGCAGAGGCATGGATGTGACTCATATAGCAGTGGCCAGAACCCAGGCCAGCCTGAGTCAAAGCACTCAAGCCCCGAGGAACCGCAGGGTGCTTCCTCACTAAGCTCCAGTCATTCCAAGTCTCCATGATCACCTGAGCGAGGACCAGCAGCCTCCGCATCACCTTGACCCTGATGCCGCTGGGATTCTCCTCACCTTGCACCCCTTGCAAATCAGTCTTTCCCACCTTCCCTGATGTTAAAGTCCAGCTCAGTGTTACAGAAGCCCACCGCTTAGATACGGCCCATGACAGGAGTCCAGGGAAGAAAAGCTGTCCTCTGAGCTCTTCAGCAGGCAGTCCCCATGGCCACACGACTGAGCTGAAGCAGCCAAGACGTCTCACCAAGCTGACGTCTTCCCCAACTGCAGAGTTCCAGGTCAGCCTGGGCTACAGTGAGACCCTACCCTATATACAGCCAGGTGTGGTGGCATGCACCTGTGATCCCAGCACTCGGGAGGCAGAGGTAGGAGGATCGCCGTGAGTTCAAGGCCACCCTGAGACTACAGAGTGAATTCCAGGTCAGCCTGGACTAGAGTGAGACCCTACCTCGAAAAACCAAAAAAAAAGAAAAAAGAACAAAAACAAAGAAAACAAATAAACATATATGTGTGTGTATATATATGCATACACACACATATAAATATATATATAATTTATCTGCAAGTTAAGTGTGCTGGGGCCTCTTGCCACTGTAAACTCCAGATACATGCACCCTTTGTGCCTCTGGCTTTCCATGGGTACTGGGGAATCAAACCTGTGCCATCAGGCTTCGCAAACAAGCATCTTTAACAGCTGAGTCATCTCCCCAGACTCTTTTTGTTTTTTTGAGGTAGGATCTCACTCTAGTCCAAGCTGACCTGGAGCTCACTCTGTGGCTCCTGGCTGGCTTCGAACTCACAGCAACAGTCCTCTTACCTCAGCCTACCAAGGTGCTGGGGTTAAAAACCTGCTCTGTGCTCAGCAGAACTTTTAACATTTTGACCATTTTGAATGAACCTGAACCCTCATTTTGCTTTAATAGTAAATAAAAACGTTTGAAGGTTTAAAATGTCTTTGAGTCACCCAAGCTCTGTAAGTAACCCCAATAAATACATTGGTTCACCAAAATTGGTTTTGGTGCAATTATGCTTTGGTCTGTGGTTTATGCCCTATTTGTGGTAAATACAGGATTGCTTATGTCACCCCAGGGAAATAGTTTCAAGCAACAAAAATACTGTTGTTCCTTCCTTTTATCCATTTTTTCTTTGTCTTTTTTTTTCTTTTTTCCTTCCTTTTTTTTCCCTTTGTCTTATTTTTTTTCTTCCTTTTTTCTTGACTACTTTTGTACACATTGTATCCGTTAGTGTTAGGAGCCAGTGAACACACAATTGTAATCATTACCTTGCTGTCCTTGCTTCCTTTGCTCCTGACAGCTTAGACTCCAACCCACCTCCTGTGTGCTGTTCTTGGTAAATACATTACAAACATATGACACCCCTGTCTTACAGGTCCAGCTGTAAGGTTCTGTATTATTCTATGCAGTTGCTTGTTGAATCACCCAAGGGAAGGAAGAAGATAAGCTACATCTTTATAATGTCTTTTCTAATTACAAATTGTCTTGACCAGTGCCCTGTGCTTGTCCATGTGGAGAGAAATGCTCTGTTGCTTTTAGTCTGAAGAACCGTAGTATTTCTGGTAAGGTGTGTCGTAGAAAATCCTCTCAGGTTTCATTCACCTGGGAGGTCTTTATTTGGCTCTTATTATTAAAGGATGGTTTTGCTGAGTACAACCAAGAGTTGACATCATGTTCTTTTATTATTATTATTAAAAATCTTTGATTTATTTAATTGCAAGCAGACAGAGATTGAAGAGAGACAGACTGAGAGAATGAGCATACCAGGGCCTCCAGCAGCTGCAAACAAACTCCAGAGAGATGCATCTGATTTTACATGGGAACAGGGGAATTGAACCCAGGTTGTTGGGCTTTGCAGGCAAGGGCCTTAATTGCTGAGCCATCTCTCCAGCCCTTTTTATTATTATTAATTATGAGCTTTGCTGTATAAACAAATTGTGTGTTGGTCCTGTTCCCCTTGGGACCTTCCCCTTCTCCCCGCCCCAATTTCACTGAAGGCCCTCCTCAGTGGGATTATTGGTATTCACCATGGGGTTATAGAATGCGTCAGTCAGTGTCTGTGGGGTGGCAGGGTGGAGGAGAATGATGCCTAAGGAAACTCCTTCTGCAGCGTTCCCTGAGCCTTGGTGGGTATGCTATAAGCATCCTTTAATGTAGAGCTCTCAGCAGTCTCTGAATTTCTGCTTTGATGAGTTTCGAGTGCTCTCCCTGGAGCAGGTTGTCAGGAGAACAGTAAGAGCAGCACTTCCCTTTAAATTACCATGTCCTGGGCTGGAGAGATGGCTCAGCAGTTAAGGTACTTGCCTCCAGTGCCTAAGGCCCCCGGTTCAATTCCCCATGACCCACATAAGCCAGACCCACAAGGTGGTGGCCCTGGTTCTCTCTCTCTCTCTCTCTCTCTCTCTCTCTCTTTTTCTCTCTCTCTCTGCTTGAAAAATGAATAAATAAGATATTTTTTAAAAAATAAAAATAATAAATTATCATTTCCTCTGTGGTTTTTCTGGGCCCTAGCAGATGTGATAAAGGTGGTCTCTTGCTAGGCAGTTAGCTACCTTTTCTTGTCATATTAATGATGGATCTTGATTCTCCTCAGTTTATGCTGCCATCTGTAAAAAAATCAACAAAACATATTCTTCAACTGAGAGCAACTTGGATTAAAGGAGATAAGCATAGTTAATTAGGAGACAGTTTGATGGGTATAGCCAACTCTTCTTGGCCAAAGACCAGTGGGAGCTTCCTTCCCTCTGAAGCTCTGACGTCTATGACGACATGTCCATAGGATTTTCACTTGGCTCTCAATACCAGGTATGAGTTCTCTCTCCCGGAGTGGGCCACTTGTCCAAGCAGAGTCGTTGATTACTCACATAGGCTGAGTGCCACTATTGCACAGGTGTGTACATCTCATCCGGCCGGTTGATTTTGTAGCTTGCAGGATCCCCTGCCTGTTCACCATGTTGGTGGCTATTATCCCCCAGCAGCTTGCATAGAACGTTCTAGTATTGTGAGGGCTAGCCAGAAGGGAGCTGGCTTCCTTCTGAGTTCCAGTATGAGCTCTTTATTTTCTGTGTCTGTGGCCTATGGTATCTTTAGCAATACAGTTTCATCATTTAGCTCTGGCTTGTAATAAAGTGCTGTGCCAAAGGCCTGCATTGTTTTTGATCCAGCTATACCACTCCTGGGCATACACCCTAAAGACCTAAAAACTTTTCTTTTTTTTTGAGGTAGGGTCTTGCTCTAGCTCAGGTTGACCTGGAATTCACTATATAGTCTCAGGCTGGCCTCGAACTCACAACCATCCTCCTACCTCAGCCTCCCAAGTGCTGGGATTAAAGGGGTGTGCCACCACACCAAGCAGAAAGAGAGAGAATGGGCATGCCAGGGCTTCTAGCTATTGCAAATGAACTCTAGATGCATGGGTCCCTTTGTGCATCTGGCATTATGTGGGTACTGGGGAATCGAACCTGGGTTGTTAGGCTTTGCAGGCAAGTACCTTAACCACTGAGCAATCTCTCCAGCCCAAAAATCTACTCTTTACTACAGAGATATCCACATTTGTCACTGTCCTAATCACAATGGTTAGGAACTGAATTCAGCACAGATGCATATCAACAGGTGAAGGAATAACAAAGGTGTTACATATACACAATGGAATTAAGAAAAAAATGAAATAATGAAAAAAAACTTTTTTTTTGTTTTGTTTTGAGGTAAGGTCTCACTCTAGCCCAGGCTGACCTGGAATTCACTCTGTAGTCTCAGGGTGGCCTTGAACTCACTCAGTAGTAGGTGATCCTCCTACCTCTGCCTCCGGAGTGCTGGGATGGAATAATGAAGTTTTCAGGAAAATGGATGGACTTGGGGAAAAAAAAATCATACTAAGCCATGTCACACAGACACAAAAAAACCAACACTGCATGATCTCTCTCATATGTGGCTCCTAACATGGTTGGGAGTTGCCTGTGAGCAATGAGCCTAGGGATAACAGGAACTAGATTGAAGCTGGGACAATGTGGAAATAGGGAAGAGAGGAGACACTTGACAGACAACCTGAGGAACAGAACGCAGGGGTGAAGAGGGGAGATCACCCAAACCTGAGGACAAATGACTCCGTACCATAGAAACCTTCTCCCGGATAGCAAACTAAAAGACATAATAAGATAATAAGACAGACGGAGTGGGTTTTGCCCAGGCAGAAGGGCCCTGGTGAGGGTGGAGAAAGCCTAATCCTAAAACCATGGGCTCCGGTTTGTAATTCCCAGGGCCACAGCTGGGTTATACCCCATAGTGAGCGAGATGTTGTTGACACCATGTTCTTCAAGAACTTTTCTGGCTTTGTTTCTTTGAAACAGCCAGGTTAGGCTGGTCTAAAACTCACTACCTGGCCCAGCTTGGCCTCAGACTCATGACTATCCTCTTTTTTTTTCCCTTTTTTAAACATATTATCAATAACTATACTGTATGAGCAAATCTTGTAATGGTACTCCCATTTCCCTCCTCCCTGTCCCCAACTCACTGGGGGCCCTCCTTGGTGGGCATACTGGATCAGTCCATGGGGTAGGGGGTTATGAATTACACAAGAGGTAGCCAGTTTTTTTTTTCTTTGTGTGTTTTTGCTGAGGGGGCAATGACTGGATATTCTCCCCCACCATGGCTCTTACAATCTTTCCATCCCCTCTTCTGCTCAGTTCCCTGAGTCATGGTAGGTGTTAAGTCTGCTTTATTGATGAGATCTTAAGTGTCTCTGGGACTTCTGCTTTGGATTGTGTTGGGTGTGGTTGGTGTCTATGACTATCCTCTTATCTCTATGCCTGGTTCTTCATTATCCTTATCAACAAAGATCATAAAGTAAAATAAAATCATCCTGGATTGTTCCAAGACGGCCTTATACTAACTCTTAGAGGGAGGGTCTCACTGTAGCCCGAGCTGACCTGGAGCTCTCTGTAATCTCAGGATGGCTTCCAACGCACGGTGATCCTCCTACTTCAGTCTCCTGAGTGCTGGGATTAAACGTGTGCTCCGCTGTGCCTGGCTTCCTAGATTATTCCTAGATTATTTTTAAAATGGTGCCAGTGGTCAAACCCGAAGCCTGGCTACCACTAAGATACACCCCAATCCTTTGTCTTGGGCAATTCTGAGCCACCACACACTGCTCGCTTTGCATACGCCAACCTACTTCTTTTCAGCATCCATTATTTCACTGTGAAGGCAGGTGTCAGGCTTACTGGGGTTTCCTTTGAACATGCATGTCGTTCTCTTCTCCTTTGTGATTTCCATCCCTGATGGTACTGACCAGTCCTTTGAGTCTTTAGTAGGCCTTTCCTTGTCTTTCCTTTGCACCAAGGACTCTCCAAACCTGGATCCATAGTGTCCCCTGGTGGAAATGCATGGTTCCAGCACAGGACCCAGAGGACTAGTCACTGATCTTGACCCCAGGCCATGGGAGCATGGAGAAGGCTTCCATGAACCTCAGTTCCAGTTCCAAAAAGGGAAGGGTCATAGCAGGTATGGGTGGTCCAGGAGAATTTCCACTCTCACTCTTCTCTGAGCCTCATTTCCCTATTTCTTAAGAGGATGAGTTGGGGCTGTAGCTTAGTCGTACAGCGCTTGCCTGGCATGCATGAAGCCCTGGGTTCAATTCCCAGTACCGCACAGACTGGGCATGGCATCTCCCTCTTGTACCCAGGGAGGTGGAAGCAGGAGCATCTGAAGAAGTCTACATTAGAGGTCCAGGTCGTCCATTCAGCCTGGGCTTCATGCAATCCTGTCCCCAAAACAAAGAAAACAGAGTTAAAGGATTGGAGTGCATCTTAGTGGTAGCCAGGCTTTGGGGTTGATCACTGGCATCATTTAAAACCTAATTTAGGAAACCAGGCACAGCGGAGCACACGTTTAATCCCAGCACTCAGGAGACTGAAGTAGGAGGATCACCGTGAGTTGGAAGCCATCCTGAGATTACAGAGAGCTCCAGGTCAGCTCGGGCTAGAGTGAGACCCTACCTCAAAAAAAAAACAAAAAAAAGTGAATTCTAAAAATTATTGTTATAACGTAGGGCTGGGGAGATGGCTTCGAGGCTAAAGGCATTGACTTGCAAAGCCTGCTGGTCTAGGTGTGGTCCTCAGCACCTGAGTAAAGCCACATGCACAAAGTGGCACATTCATCTGGAGTTGTTTGCAGTGGCAAAAGGCCCTGGCACACCCGTACTTTCTCAGTCTTTCCTGCCCTCTTTCAAATAAATCAATCATTTAAAAAGTAGTGTATGTTTACTGGGCCCAGGTTTCCCATCAGCTGGCTTCAGTACCTGATGGGTTCACGTGGAAGCTGAGTTCCAGGAGATGAAGAGGTATAAAGAACCCACAGAGAGGGCTTTTTGTTTTTGTTTTTGTTTTTCGAGTCCAGGCTGACCTGGAATTCACTATGGAGTCTCAGGGTGGCCTCGAACTCACGGCAATCCTCCTACCTCTGGGATTAAAGGTGTGAGCCACCATGCCCGGCCCCTTCCTAATTTTTTAAGACAGGATCTCCTTCCTGTGCCCAGTCTGGCCTCCAACTGGGTATATATATCCAAGTCTGGCCTTGAACTCTTAATCCTAATCTCACCTCAAATGCTGAAATTACAGGAGTGAGAATTGGCACACCAGAGCCTCCAGCAACTGCAAATGAACTCCTGATGCATGTGCCACTTTGTGCGTCTGGCTTTATGTGGGTACTGGGAATTGTACCCCAGATTGTTAGGCTTTGCAGGCACGTGCGAGCACCTTAACCTCTTAGCCATCTCTCCAGCCCAGATTATTATTTTTTTTTCAATATTTTATTTATTAATTTTCAAGCAGAGAGAGAGAGAGAGAGAGAGAGAGAGAGAGAGAGAGAGAGAGAGAGAACACCAGGGCCACCACCTTGTGGGTCTGGTTTATGTGGGACCTGGGGAATTGAACCCGGGGCCTTAGGCACTGGAGGCAAGTGCCTCAATCGCTGAGCCATCTCTCCAGCCCAGATTATTTTTTAAATTTGATATATTTATTGAGTATACACACCATGCCAGTCATATGATAGACAGCATACAAGATATTGTCTTTGTCCTTGAGGAAAACACAATTACAACCTATGGCAAGGCACTGAATATTACACAAATGTTTACACTCGGGTCCTGAGCAAACCACAGCAGGAGTGTGGACACATCAGCCATCTCCTTCTGGGATCGAAGGGATGACAGGTGAATAGGGTTGTGAGGAGAGATACAAGAGGTGCTGCATCGTTTTAAAAAGGAACAGCTTTAAACCGGGTGTGGTGGCGCACGCCTTTAATCCCAGCACTTGGGAGGCAGAGGTAGGAGGATCGCCTTGAGTTCAAGGCCAGCCTGAGACTACATAGTGAATTCCAGGTCAGCCTGGACTAGAGCGAGACCCTACCTCAAAAAAAAAAAAGGAACAGCTTTTACATTCAATCCCAGTGAAAGTCCTTTTCCGTGGAACAAAGGATGAAAAACTAGGGAAGGACAGGGAATGTTCCTCTGGGTGCCTGAGGTGAACGCACATAACTAATGCCATGCTGAGTGGGGGTGAGTCTGCATGGGGTGCAGAGCCAAGCAGAAGCCAAGGCTAGGTGTGCAACCACACCTTGCTGGGTGGGGCCTGGCTGGAAGGTCCTTTGCAGGAAGGAAAGAAGGGGACATGTGTGTGGTCATCAAGTAGGCAGGCTATGACCTGGGTGTTGTCTCTCTCGAATTCTTAGCTCTGGGCTTGGTGAAGGCTCAGGGTGTGAAACTTAGGGATGCATCCTGAGAGACTTAGGGGAAAGTTATGAGGATGCTGGATTCGACACTGATATCCACCATAAATGCCTATAACAGGGGCTAAAGGTAGCCTGTGGTAATTCTAGCCTTTGACCCACGTTCCATGTCTCCACAGTCACACTATTCCATGGGTCAAGGTCAAGCTGTGTGCAGGGTCTTTCATGTGAATGAGTGTCCACAGAGAGCTTCAGTTCACCAACCCTTATGACATAGTTGATAATTTTCTTGTCACAAAATGGAAAGGAAGACATCTTCCAAATACGGAGATTTTGCTTCTCCAGGCCTGTGACCTGGCACTCTGGCCTGTCCTGGACCCTGGTCCATACGATGCTGCATTGTAAGTGTTAAAAAATGACCCCCACCAGAGACCACTCTGAAAGGAAAGGTTTTAATAGGAGGAAAAGCGAGCTGCTGGGCTATTCTCACCAAAGGTGGCAAAAAGAGCACATGGCAGGTTCAGATCAGGGCTTTTAAGGGGAAAATGTTCAGGTTGGGGCCCAGGTGGTCACATGCTCTCAGGATCAGGAAGGATCAGTCCCTAGGGCCAGACTGAGATGCAGCAGGTGTGGCTCTTGTTTAGGAAGGAGTCTTTTTTTTTTCTTTTGGTTTTTCGAGGTAGGGTTTTGCTCTAGCCCAGACTGACCTGGAATTCACTATGTAGTCTCAGGCTGGCCTTGAACTCACAGCCATCCTCTTACCTCTAGCTCCCAAGTGCTGGGATTAAAGGCATGTGCCACCACGCCTGGCTCCCATCTCTTGATGACCAGAAATAATCTCAGTGCTCAGGAAACTGAGGTAGGAGGATTGCTGTGAGTTCAAGGTCAGCCTGGGGCTAAAGAGTGAGTTCTAGCTCAGCCTGGGCTAGAATGAAACCTTTCTTCAAAAAATAAGCAAAACCAAAAAAAAAAATCACCAATAACAACAACAACAACAAAAAAAAAACAATTTGAAAGGCTGGAGTGTCGCTCAATGGTAGAGCACTTGATAGGAATATACCTCAGAGGCAGAACGCTTGCCTATTTTATGCAAGGCCCTGGGTTTGAACTCCAGCACTGAGATGCTAGCCAGTAGGAGGAGGAGGAGGTCCTGGGGCGAGTTCTGCATATCAGGTTAGGTCACAGTTGGAGGATGCCTGGCCCAGAGCTAAGAAAGCAGCCCTGTGAAGTCTCACAGGCCTGTCCTGGAAGAACTATGCTCAGTGGCCAGCTTGAACCGGCCAGTGACTGCTGCTCAGGGTTTCTCACGTTCATGGCGCATGGTGTACCCCTCCTCAACTTGTGAAGCCAGGTATACAGAGGCGAGGTGCACCGCCGGTGTGTGGGGTTGTGTGCATGTCTGTCTGGTGTCTCCTCTGGGTCTAAGATCTGGAAAGTGCTGCTCTCCAAAGGAGTTCCAGAAATTATAAGCAAACCAGCAGACCCCCGTCTGAGCCACTGACTCCAGATGTGGTCACAGACTGCTGGATCTGAGGATATTTGGTGCTGTTGGATTGACGGGTAAGGTGCAGCCCTGAGAGGAGACAAACTGGTGGCAGAGCCCCAACTCAGCTCTACCTTCCTGACAGCCCTGTCCCCAAGCCTCACTGCAGTGGCTGCCGTCACTGCTCTAAACGACAGCCAAGATTCTGTCTTGGGAAACCCAACACCCACAACCCATTCTCTGCCCCATCCCCTCCCCTGGTGTTTCCGCCAGTCACACATGAGAAAGTGTTTGAGGATGTCACTGGGTACACTGAGGCCGTCACTTCAGATCACTTTAGCCAGGCCATACGAGGAGCCCATGGTCCTAATTCACTCCCCTCACCCCTTTCCCTCTCCACATCACACTACTCAGGACTCAAAAAATCTGAGGACTCTCTCTGGGTGTCCCCTCAGCCCAGGGACGCAGGATGAGGGCCCTGTCCTTGCTGAGTGAGGTGAGGGAGTGTGGTGCTGGCTCCCAGGAATAGAGAGGCAATTCCAGGAAGGGTGTTGTT
>PVHP010051716.1:0-11202 GCA_004024765.1 Zapus hudsonius | reverse complement strand
ACCAGTCAGCTCAGTGTACTGATCAGGTGCCCCTCCTTGTCCCTCCCCCCCCCCTTGACACCCGATTGGTTGCTTTTCTCTGCTCTCCGCCAGCAGCACCTGGAAGGTTTGTCAGAACTTTGGAAGTGTGGGCATTGATCTTCCAGCATGTTCTGAGTGAGATGCTGTTGTCTCTGGTCATCAGGTCTACCAAGGTCAATGCCACAGCTTCCATGGTCATGTCCAAGTGTGCGTCTCTGCCACAAATCACCTACGACACGCCAGCAAGCCAGCAACCCTTGGCCTTTCACACACCAGGAGAGTGGCAAAAGCATTTTTTTACCTCCTATTGGCCAGAAATTGGTCACATGAGGGTGCCCAGTTCTTCCTAGACCTCCAACATGCACAAACATACACACACACACACACACACACACACTACGGAGATATATCATGCTATTCTCTGTGGCATGTACTTGGGTTATGTTTGGGGGTCCAGTTACTGAAAAAGAAGGGGGCATGCGGAGTTCTATACCACTTTCTAGCTCAGATGCTTGAAAATGTGTTGTGACATTATGGTAGACTTGTGCCCCCCCAAACTGCTCAAAGCTTAAACACAATTCCAGAGAAGCAACAGGTGAGAAGAACTGGGAGAAAGGGCGGGAGGGGGTGTCCCAGGGAACAGCAGGTTGTACGATGGAGGCCATCTCAAAATGCAAACCAACTTTTCACAGTAATTTTCTTGATCTTTAGGGGAAATAAACTGAGCAGGAAGCAGAGAGGGTGAGAAAAACACGGCTTATAAATAGAAACATGCCAAGCAAAGTGGAAAATTCCCATCAACCCACAGACAGGTGAACCTTCAAAGGGGAAAAAAATCTTAGGGTCAAAATATGAAAACGAGATTCTCACCTAGAGAAATGGGATGAAAAGATGAACTTGGGGAAAAAAAGAAACAAAGCAAAGTGTTCCCACCTAAACGTGACCCCTGATTTTGTCCAACTTGAACTTTTGGTTTTTACAACAAGACAGAAACCACGGTGGACTTTTGTCCTGGAATCTGATACCTTCTGCTTTCTTCCTCTGGCTTTGCACAGTTCGAATTCTCAGAAAAAGAGAAGAAAAAAAAAAACCAAAAACCCTGCCTGCTTGAAGCAGCACCCATATTAAGGTGTGACGTTGGCTCCGTTTTTAATTACATACAGTTATCATCTGCTCTGGGGTACGCTGGATTCTTTCCACGGAGTTTGTACCTCCGTCTGTCTTTTTCAAAATGCATTTTCAAGCTTCGTGTTTCTTTCGGGAAAAAATCTACCAGAATGTAACAACAGATTTTCAAGCTTAAATGTATATGAATCGTGATGCCAACAGCCACGGTCTAATATAGTCCTCACCTTTCACTGACAATGTGAATTTTAATTAAGTGTATGATGCATAATTAAGATCCGAAATGCAGGATATATTTTGGTCCTGTTTACTGTGTGTAAGAGACTGGAATGCTGAATGAAGTCAGCCTCCCTGCTGTAAAAACTTGAAGTTCTACAAGTTAAATGAATGTCAACTGCAATTGGGTACATCCAAAGACATGTGACACTCATTCAAGGTGGCTGACAGAAATCAGAAACAGGCTGTGTGTTTGCCAGTCACGTAGAATGATCAAATATATATTGTACGTCCATGCAATAGTGTGCTCTTCTCTAAAGATACAAAAAAGCTTTACACACCGCTCTGATATGGAACATCTTCAAGATATATGATGTGTATCAATGACATAGAATAAATGCTCTGTCAGGCTAAAAATATGTGCACCTGTGTGCATGTACACATATGTATATTTGTATGTGTTTATACATCGGTATGACTGCACGCATGCATACACATAAAAACACAAAAATTTGAACACTGATTAGCTCTAAAGCAAGGGTTGCCAGGTTTTTTATACAAGGGAACAAATAATAAATTCTTAATTTGGGGGGGCTAGACAGTCTCTGATACAACTCTTTATTTCTCACTGATATAGCAATGTATCAGATTAGTGTGTGTGTAACACGGAGAGAAAGGCCCTCAGCTCTATGCTGTTGTTCAAGGCCAGGGTAAGAATCCTGTCACCCGAGAGCTGGCTGTTAGCTAACCACACTCGTCCCTGTCCACAAAGAACCATGGTCGGCACATCAAGGAGACTGTTGTGGGTCAGAGCTGCAAAAGACCTACACACACTACCTCTGGTCAAATTCTACTGGCTAGCACTGTCACATGACCACGTCAAGTGTCAAAAGAAGCGAAGAAATGTCAAGCAACAGGTGTTCAGTTACCAATCTCTAATACATGCTCTGTGGGCTTCCATATGGCAAAGACTTGCGTCTCCCAAGCATCTAGAACAGGAGTTAACGAGCTTTTCCAGAAAATACCAGGTAGTAAATACTTTGGATTGGTGGCTCACATGCTCTCTGTGGCACGGTAGCATGTAAGCAAATGAGTAAGACTCTGTTCTAATAAAACTTTATTTATATAAGCAGTGGAAGATGAGTTCTCATTTATTGACCTTGATTTTAAACAGTGTCTGGCACTGCCTTTGGAGCCCAATGAACGTGTGCTAATTGAATGATGGAGAGTGGAAACTATTCTCACAGGTTTATCCTAAGAAATAGAAAAAATATTGCAAATAAAGAGTGAGCATAGGGTCTGGTGCCTCATAAGCACCAGTAGATGCTATAGCTCATTATTAATAAATATAAAATACAAATAAAATATATTCCTCAAGGTCCAACTAGTGTAGAGGGAATACATAATCTATTCAGGAACACAGGTTAAATGGTGCTTGTGTGAGATAACAGAAGTGTACAGGGCTCAGTGTAGTACAGAATGGGGAAGAAGAAGCCACAAAAACAGTCACCCAGAAGGGAATGACAAAAAGAGAGAGTTGAAGAATTTGGAGAGAACTGCACAGGCATTCTAAGAAACATCCTTTAAATTCCCCCCCCAAAAAGACAAAAATGAAAAGAAAGAAAGAGAACGAGAGAGATAGAGAAAGAGAGAGGGAGAGAGAGAGAAATCCCAGAGGCAGGCATAGTGGCTTTAATCCCAGCACTCTGGAGGCCAAGGTAGGAGGATTGCTGTGAGTTCGAACCCTGAGGCTGCAGAGTGAGATCCAGGTCAACCCAGGCTAGAGAGAGACCCTGCTTCAAGAAAAAAAGAAAAGAAAGAAGGAAGGAAGGAAGGAAGGAAGGAAGGAAGGAAGGAAGGAAGGAAGGAAAAAAGGCAGGCAGAGAAAAAAATTCTGGGCCTGGGGAGATAGCTCAGTGAATAAAATGCTTGTCATGCAAGTCTGAGTACCTAAGTTCAGACCCTCAGACTCCACCTTAAAATCCAGAAGCTGTAGCAGGCTTCTGTAACCCCAGGGCACCTACAGAGACAAGAGATGTCCTGGAAGCTCATGGACTGGCTGCCTGGTGAACGCAGCAGCAAACAAGAGGCCCTGCCTCAAATGAGGGGAAGGCGAGGACTGACATCCAAAAGTTGTCCTCTGACCTCCATATGTGTGCTGTGGCACATACACGTCTGCCCTCACACACATGAACACATACAAATACATGCATATAGATGATTGATAGATAGATAGATTAGATAGATGACAGACAGACAGACAGACAGACAGACAGACAGACAGACAGACAGACAGATAGATAGATAGATAGATAGATAGATAGATAGATAGATGATAGGCAGATATACAGACAGACAAACAGACAGATGAGCATGGTATCCCTTTCTTGTAATTCCAGCACTCATGAAACTGAGGCAACATAGTGAAACCCTGTTTCAAAAACTTAAAGAAAAGGAAAAAGAAAAGAAGGAAGAGGAGGAATCGTCTGAGCCAGAAGCTCATCAAGAACAAGCTGATGGTGGGTGGGTGCTGCCCCCATCCTGCTCTCCTGCCTTCCCTTCAGTTCACTCCCTCCAGTGCCAGCCTGAGGCACCTCTACAGAGCGTCTCCTAACTCCCCTTCCAGTCTTCTCCCCCAGACTAGATCAGCACCCTACTTCATGTTTATCAAGGTCAGCTTATTGTACGCTGTCACTCAGCTGGGGTGTGAGTGAGTGTGTTTGTGTGTGTGTGTGTGTGTGTGTGTGTGTGTGTGAGAGAGAGAGAGAGAGAGAGAGAGAGAGAGAGAGAGAGAGGTCCATGTCCCCCAAGGATAAACAGCAGGACTGCGCTGCTCCCACTGTTACCCAGTATTGACTCCATCTGAGTCACAATTTGAGAGAACGCATTTCACGTATCTTCTGTGGTGGAGCCTTGAATGTAGGAATCAAGGTCCAGTCTCCGCTGCAGGAAGAGCTCTAAGGGCTGGTGATAAAGTTGACATTATTGGTTGAAATCTTAGAGCCTGAAGAAACAGAGAGTACAATGGTCAAAACAGGGCCAGGAGACTCTTAGGTAAGCATTCTTGCTATGCAAGCTTGAAGGCTAGATAAGAGTCTGAGACTGAGTTCATTGGACATGACCACGCATATCTATAACCCAAGACTTGCGGGGACCAGAGACCAGAGAATAGGAGAGCTCCCTGGTCACCAAAAATGGCAGCTCCAGGTTCAGACAGAGACTTTGTCTCAAGGAAACATGTGGGTGAGAGATAGAGGAGGTCCCCTGACATTCTGAACCAGCCTCTGCACATGTGCACACAGGATGCACACATCTGTACACAAATATGCACACACCACATACACACCACCTGTACACATAGCAGAGACTAAAACCGTAGTCTCACTCTCTGCAGCTTGTCTGAAAGTCTGAAATTATTCTAAAAGTGAAATTCCACTTATAAAGCTTCAACATCTTGGCCGCAGGCAGGGGCCCTGCCTTCCGAGGACTGTGTCATGGGCGCTCACTCACTCACCCATCTATCATTCCCAGATGGCAGGAAGAGAATCTCAGCTCTGTGGGTGAGGAAAGGAATTTGCAAAGAATTACCTGTATGTGGTGAGTTCCCAGGAACTGTTAGCAACTGCCTAGCTCCTTTTCCTCTTCCCATCTGAGGGTCAACAGGAGAACCGTTCCCATGCTCACACAGGTGAGTCAGGGAACCAACGGGGACAGAGGGGAGCGAGGCAAAAGAGATGGAATTCAGTGCAATCCTGTCAAAGCCCTCTCCCCACATGACTACGACTTCATTTCCTTGAGAACAGACCCAAATGGTTGTGTTCCAGGGCTGAGAAACGGAGCCACTCCAGATAAAACTAAGTCATCCTTGGTCCAGAAGGCCGAACACACCCAGACACACTGTCCTGTGCATCCATTAAGCTAGGACATGAAATGATATTTTGAAATTCAGATTGTGGGCATAGCAACAAGAACATGTCTCAGGAATGTTATCTGGGGAGCAGCCTAGTGAAATGGCACGTGCCCAGCATGAGCAAGGCCCTGGGTTCCATCCCCAATACCATAAAACAAAGCAGTAGTGTATTTGTGTAGACTTGTACTGAGCCTGGGTTTCATGTACACAATGACCAGGAACCTGTCACTTGAGAACCCCGCCTCAGTTGCACATAAAGACCCAAACATCAGCAGTATGGCTTCTCCTTACATAGAAGGCTTGTGTGCATGCCAGCGTTTGGAATAAGAGCTGTCATTTGATCACTGTTTCTTTGGGCATCTGTGCATGTATATTTATATGCATGTGGACACACACATGTACAGGTGTGCACACATATATGTGTCTGTGCCTGTGAAGACCAGGGTGCAATGTTGGGTGTCTTCCTCGGTCCTTCTCCACCTGAGTTTGGATTCTCTCCATCCACATAGCACCGGCCTGTAATCCTAGCTCGGGAGGCAGAGGCAGGCTGATCCCTAAAGTTTGCTGACTAGCTGGTCTCGCTGGATCAGTGAGCTGAAAGATCACTGAGAGACCCTGTCTCAAAACATATGGAGGAAGACATTCAACATTGACCTCCGGCACACACGCGCGCGTGCACACACTCACTCACTCACTCACGCACATACACACTCATACACACATGTATCATATATATGATGTAAGCAGAGTACAAAGCCCATGTCTGTCACTCTCAGCACCAAACCCTGTCACCTGAGTCATTGATGCTGATATTTAAAAACCTACAAGCATCTGCCTTTCTTTGCCTGGGGGATTTCTCTTGGCCTCTGCATGGTAGACCAGAAGTACCAGGAGTTAAGTCTTCTATAGAAGCAGCATTCAACAAGCAATGGACACAGTGGGGTATCCATACCCAACTCCCTCCCTCCTTGGAGAGAACCACTATAAAGCAATTTTTTACATTGGCTTCTGAGACACTTTAATGTGGATACTGATGGTTTCCCATCACCATCATGATGGTGGATACTGCCTTAATCACACCACTCTCCTCCCCTGTCTCACTCTCAGCCCCTTCTTGATGACTTCCAGTGTCACCCCCTCAAAAAAAAAGTACAACTCCATCAAATCTTTGTTTCAAGCTCTGCTTCTGAGAGAAGCCTAAATAAGACACACCAACCCATGCATTGAGGGAAGAAAAGTTAATAACGATCCTGTTGGTTCAGGTTCCCGGTAGGGGTTCAAGGCAGAGAAAATTAGAAGGAGTAACTTGAGTTTACTTCTTCTCATCCTTATCATCTTATCCAAAGTCTCTTGTGAGAGTAGTTCTCCCAAAAAGAAGCTAGATTCGGCTGGGGCGGAGTTCAGTGCTAGAGTGCTTGCCTGCCATAGGTAAGAGTCTAGCTTCCATGCCCAGCAGGGAAAAGGAGGAGGAGGATTGGAGAGAGGAAGAGGAGAAGCTTAGGAGGTCTCAGGGGAGCTCTGAGGATTGTCATGGAAGTAGAGCTTTCAGAGACTTGGGGTTATGCTTAACACTGATGAAGGCAGTGACACGGATGAGGCTGGATGAGGACCAGCCTCATCGCTACTTCTGGTTGATGGGGAAACCTGATCCAGCACTCAAACTTCTACGTGAACCCAAAGCAACATGTTCTAACCAACAGTTTCAAAGCTCTCAAGTCTTCCCCTTAACAGATGGCAAACTTCTAGAAATTCCATGCCAAAAGGTAATAAGTGCTTGTATGCATAATTACTTATGAGTATTTTTGAAAAATCTTGGAAAGTATAATATAGAGTGAATGTTTCTATGAGTCAGTGAAGGGCTGGGGAGATGCCTCAGTGGTTAAAGGTTCCTGCTTGCAAAGCCTGCTGGTCTGGGTTCAATTCCCGCAGTAATCACATAAAACCAAATGCACAAAGTGGCACAGGCATCTGGACTGAGTTTGTAGCGGCAAGAGATCCTGGAGTGCCCGTTCTCTCTGTCTCTTTCCCTCTCTGTCTCTCTCCCTCTCTCTTTCCTGCTTTCCCTCTCCATCCCTTCTTTCCTCCCAAATAAGTCAATGACGAGGTAAACATTAAGAGAAAACGATTCCCTCTTGTCTACACAGCCTAGAGTATCATTTTGACACAAATGTATTTTCAAATTTTTATCTACAATATCCTAATATGGGTGGCTACAAATATGATCTGTGTAGGTATGTGGTCTGGATTCAAATCCTGATTCAACCAGTTACTGGCTCTGTGGTGGTTTTAATGTAAAATGTCCTACATAGACTCATGTGTCTGAAAACTTAATCCCCAGTTGGTGGTGCTGTTCAGGAAGGTTGTGAAACCTTTGGGTGGTGGGGCTTTGCTGGGGGAAGTGTGTCACTGGGGAGGGGGGCTTGAAGTGTTTCCACACATCCCTGCTTACTCACTTCTTCCTCCCTGCTGATATGATAATATGACTCTGGAGGTCTACTCCCGCCATGATGGACTTCCTTCAAAACTGTAAGTCAGAAATAAACTCTTCCTTCCTTAAGCTTCATCTATTAAGATATTTTGTCCCAACAATGAGAAATAAACCTTCAGGTTCTGCATACTCAAGCAAGTCACTTGACCTTTCTAGGTCCCATGTACAATCATTCCAGGGTCGTTCGTATGGAAGAGCTTCTGTAGCCTTGAGCAAATGATCCAGGCTTGATGATTTGGGAAAGGGCTGCAGCTCCAAGCTAAGGTGATCACCTCTTATGAATTTCCTCCCGAGACTCTGTGGCGGAGGCATTTATTCATCAAAAGTGCAAGAGTAGAGAAGCAAAACCCATAAGGCAGAGGTGTGCACTCCAGAAGTGACTGACCCTGAAACTGGGACTCTTGCTTTTATTGTATTCTGTAAGCAAGCCATCATCCTTTTAATAAACCCACACTCTGTCTAAATTGATCAAGTTCATCTCTGTTGCTGAGAGCCAATGAGACTATGGGATATATTCTTCTTAGGTCAGTTTCTCTGCCTTGATCGTCCACATGACCATGGACTAGACTTTGACCAGAGGAGGAGAAACAGAACCTTGAGGGTGCATTGGGGAGTGGGTGGGGATATGTGCACTTGTATATGCACACATGTTAAGGGTGATTGATAGTAGATGCAACCTGCCTCAGCCTGGGATATGGCTCAGTGGTAGAGTGCTTGCCTAGCACGCACAAAGCCCTGGGTTCGATTCTCCCTCAGTGCTGCAAAGAAAAGTAGATGAGCAGTTTGAATTAAAATTTTCAAAATTATTTCTAATTTTTTCATCTATATCTGTAAAATTTAAAAAAATGTTTCATTGGGCAAAGTAAAGTGAATTAAATTCTGCAAAAGCCTTCCTGGCTTAGGGACTCCATACATACCTAAAGAGCAAGCTTGGGAGAGGCTAAGAGCCTCATGTCAAGGGTCAGATGGCTGTGACATGAAATCCAGCCACACTGTTTATGAGCGTTAAGATGTTGGGAAGTTGTTCTCACCTTGCTCGTTGGCAAAGGTGAATACTTGTAACCACCCTCACCCTCCTGACAGGGCTTTGGGGACCCGTAAAAGAGAATACATAAACTTGGCCTTCATGCATTGAAGGTGATGACGATGGGTGAGTCTATGCCCACAAGAAGCCCAGTTCCCAGTATTTCTGAAAGGAATCTTGGGAAATACCTCATCCCAATAGTGTAGCATCTAAGGTCTAGCATTCAAACGTGGTAAGATGGACCTTAGTGGCCTAAGAGCCAGGGCTTCTGGTACAAAGTGGGCTGGGACTATTGGCCAAGATCTCACTGGTGTCTTACTCCCAAGTCTGATTGGAAACTGGGCAAACACAAGCAAAGCTGAAGGTGCTGGAGTCCAGGATCTCTCTAGCACATAGAGCAGCCACTGAAACCCCTCTGCCAGAAGGAATTGTAGTGGCAGCTTCTGTAATCCACAAATTTATGGCAAGATGGAAGTGGAGACAGGAGAGTCCCAGGAAGCTTGTGGGCCAGCATGCCTGGTTAATTCAGTTCATTCCTAAAGGTGGGAGGTGAGGACGGACCCAAAGTTGTCCTCTGACCTCTGCGTATAGCCCATGCTATGCATGTGCCCACAAATGCACATCACGCACACACATCATGCACACAGAGATTCAAAGAAATTGGCAGGTTGGAGAGATGGCTCAGCAGTTAAAGACACTTGCTTACAAAGCCTGCTGGCCTGGGTTTCATTCCCCATGTAAAGCCAGGAGCACAAAGTGGTACATGCATCTGGAGTTTTCTATGTAGTCAAGAGGCCCTGACACACCCATTCTCGTTCTTTCCTTTCAATCAATAAATAAAAATATAAACTTTTTTTTTCCGAGTTAGGTCTCACTCTAGCCCAGGCTGACCTGGAATTCACTATGTAGCCTCAATGTGGCCTTGAACTCAAGGCATTCCTCCTACCTCCACCTCCCCAGTGCTGGGACTAACAGTATACACCACTATGCCCGGCCTAAAAATATTTTTAAAAAAGAAATTGAATTTTGAAAAGAAATTGAATTTTGTTAAAATTAGAGATGGGCAATGGGTGTTATTTTTTGGTGCTATTTTGTGTATAAACTAAAAAAATGGCAAAAAAAAAGTGGAAGGAAGGAAGGAAGGGGAGAGGGAAGGGATACAGAGGGAGGAAGGGGAACAGAGGGAGGAAGAGAGAGAGGGAAGAAGAAAAGGAAGGATGGATCACAGTCCTTTGCTGAGCCACTTCAGAGCCCAATGGATGAGGAAACAGCAGGACCCAGAACGTGTCTTTATTTCAAAATCAGGTATTTTATTCATCATAAGTGTTCTGATCTTGTTAACTATCCTGAGATATTCGGCCTACCTCTCCTGGTTCTGGAAGTCACTTAGAAACACTATTTGTGGAGAGGGTACTTTCTGCTGGATTGCTGAGCAACAGAACTCAGACAGAGTAAACCGCAGACTCTCCCTGTCTCCAGAACCTGCCACCATTACAGGTGACCGCCACCCAGCTCTGGAAGCCATCGCTGTAATGCCTCAGTTACACCACAGGTTAAATCTGCTTCTGGCTGTTTTAGGGTGTGGCTCCCAAACCCTGTCCAACCCTCCCCCTGCACCTATGTGCATGTACACATGCGCACACATGCGTGCACACCCAGTGAAGAAGTTTGCCAGTGGCTAATCCGAGGCCATCTACTGGCCTATTGTCAGGAATGCCATATTTCTATGGGAGACATGGTGCCACAGATGAAATACAGCCTGCTCCTCACCTTGCAGGGGCTTTCGGGACGCTCATGCTAGCACTGACAGACAAAAGCTAATTGGCCCGCTCTGGCCGTCAGTTTCTGATGACACAGTAGAAATAATAAGAGACAGATATGGGAACAAAGAAAGTTTAGAGGGAATAATAAAGGCACTGTCTCTACCGTGAGCAAAGACAGAGCAATTGGAAAAAGAGGGGGCTCTGGTCTCCATCAACAAGAAGGAAAAGAAACAAAGACATAGAAATGTCTGCCTTGATAGACTGTGTTAAAAATAGATCAATACCTGGAGAGACAGATACATAAATAGCCAGAGATACAGATGAAATAGATAGTTTGGCATTTTATATTCTAAGCTTACCATTTGCGAGAGTTCAATGACACACACTCGCAATATGCAAGTTAAATTTAGTAATAAGCAGAAAGCCCAAATTATAAAGTCAAATTGTCCAGGCAAGCGATGAAACTTAAGGAAACTGCTGCACTCTGTTTATATGCCCATGTATGCCCTGGAGTGTTCTGGAACCTTCTTATCTTCTCATTTGTTACTTCACCCATTATTAAATTCTATAAAATGAAACAAGGAAGTATCCATAAGGGAAAGAGGAAAAGAAATTAAACAAATAACTATATTCCTTGTAGAGGTCAGGTCTGTCT
>PVHP010051715.1:0-11360 GCA_004024765.1 Zapus hudsonius | reverse complement strand
CCCACAGCGGCCCATGATGCACACTCCCCAACAGCCACCCCCAGAAGACAAAATCGGGTCACTGCCTGTTGGGGGCTGCAGAAAGGAACGCCTCCCCAGTGCACATGCCTTTAAAACTTTTTAATCTTGTGCTTTCCATAAATAAAACAATTGCAGGTCCCGGTGACAGCAGCACTAAGACAAGCACAGCAGCATGGGGTGGGGGCGGGGAAGGCACAGGTCAAGGGCATCACTGAAGCTGGAAGCTCCTGGCTCTGGTCCTAAGTGAGGCACATCTGGCTTCCAGCTGCCATCCTTGTCCTGAGGTGCTGGGCACAGGCAAGAGACCCCACACCCGCACAGTGACCTGGCAATAGCACGCACCCTCTTGAGCAGGGCCAGCCCAGAACTTCAGCTGGGCCTACTTCTCTCTCGGCTCTTGGGGCCCTTGGGCTGCTCCTGGCCTGTTTTTCCTGCTGTAAAGTGACCCTCTAGAGGACCAACTGTCCCTGAGTCAGATGCAGGCCCTAGAGCCAGCCTTGGAGAGCTCAGCTATACCAGACTATCCTGCCCTGCCTGGCCACACACCACTCTGACTTCTGGCTCCTCCTCCCTTGGACCTGCTGGAGGGCCACACTACAGGGACCCAGAGGCCAGAGATGTGCCAGTCCAGTGTCACCAGCTACCCAGCCTGGGGCCCAGCACAGAGGGGGTTAAGCAGGTGAAGGGGAGTGGGCTGGGTCCAAGCCCACTCCAGCTCGGAGTCCATTTTTTTAAACAGGCCAGCTGGCAGGCAGGATAGAGAGGTAGGGGGGCAGTCACTGGTCCTTCTGTGCATCGCTGAGCCCACTCTCTGCTCGGAGCAGCTGGCTGCTGGCCTCATTGTAGCTGATCCAGTGCTTCAAGTCTTCTGGCAGCTCAGGGGGCTCCACCTACAGGGGAGCGGGAGGGAAGGGACTGGTGGGTAAAGGAATGCAGCCAGGGGCCTCTGCCCACGCCATGTGACCTTTCAGGAGCCCTCCCTATGACACCAGAGCCACACCACGACCCTCTCTCCACCCCACCTGCCTCACGATGCCATGCTTGAGGCCTCTACATCACTAATGGTTGGAAAGGTCAGGCCACCGACTGCTGGGCAGCAGGGGAGCCCAGCAGCAACTGCCAGCTAAGGCTTTCTGTGAGGCCTTGCAGATAGGTGTCCAGGGCTTCCGGGGTGAGGGACAGGCTGGGCAGGTGCTCGGGTCACCTCATGATGAGTGCCACACAGAGCACAGGACCAACCTCCCTGGCTTCATGGCCCCAGGCTAGTGTCCAGAGTCTCAAGCCACACTCACCTCTGCCCTGAACCCAACCCAACTGGGACTGCAGGTCAGTAACTAGTGCAACTCTTAGCCATTGCCAGGTACTCCATCCAAGGTGGACCAGTCAGGGCATGTTACTTCTAGCTCCTCCACACTGTCGTTGCCCCGCCCTGTCCACGGAACACCTCTTACCTACATTGTCCCCATGGGAAGCCCCAGGAAAGGGCATGACTCAACGAGGACTAAAAGCTGTGCCCTGGCTAGGCCGGTGGCCACCATCAGTCACTGGGAGCCTGCTGCCCCTCTTCAATAGTGGCCGTCACCCCTGTGCTCTGGAGGTGCCCATCTGAGGCCAGAGAGGGTGCCTCTGGAGTGGAGCATACCTGGACACCTCTCAGGATCCTGCCCTGACAACCATCACCACCGTGGCTGTCCCTAGGGGCACGGTTACCAAGCGCCAGCTCTGCCTCCACGCTGAGAGAGGGCCCCAGGGAGGAGCACCGAGCCCCAGCAGGCACAAGGCTTCCTCTCTCCAGCCTCGCGGTACTTTGGGGTCAGTGCAACTCCAAACTATGAACACGGTGGCCTCAGGCCCCCCACAATTCCTAGCAACTCTTTCCTCTCATGCTCAGAACCAAAGACCAGAGAGGGTGCTCCGCACTCCGGCCCACCCAGCACCAGGGCGACCTAATCTGAGTATTTCGGTTCTAGAAGAGGAGAGAGAAAAGGGAAACCCCGCCCCAGAGGCTAGTTTCGCGTTTAGAAATGGTGAAGCCTGGCCCTTAAGCCTCCATTCACAGATCCCGGGCGCACCAAGGAGGACCAATCAGAGGAGCCCAGGGCCCGGAGACGCGCGCCAGGGGAGGTGCAGGTGCCTCCCGGGATCGGGCGCGCCGGGCCCCCGAGGGCTGCTCACCTTGCGCTTGCACAGGTGCTGCACGACGCGATCGGGCGAGGCGCCCAGCACGTGCTGCCGAGAGCGCAGCAGCGCGCACAGGAAGCCGTCGCGCAGGCTCACGAAGCGCGCCTCCAGGTAGAAGGCGCGCTCGTCCCAGCCCAGCAGGCGGGTGCGCACCTCGAAGGGCTCCAGCAGGCGCAGCGAGCGGCGGTAGCGCGCGCACGAGGCGGCCAGCACGGCGCGCGCCCCCAGCTCGCGCAGGGCGCCCAGCACGCCGCAGCGGGCCAGGTGCGCGGCGCGCGCCACGTCGGCCTCGCGCAGGTAGCGCGCGTTGTTCATGTGCAGCAGCAGGTCCAGGTCCGAGGGCAGCACGCGGCCGGACAGGCGCTGCTCGGCCAGCAGGTCGCGCACGCGCGGCTGCAGCAGGCGCGCGCGCAGCACGGCGCAGGGCACGCGCACCAGGTACCAGCCGTCCAGCAGCGCGAAGAAGGCGAGCGCCAGGGCCAGCAGCGCCGCCAGCAGCCCCAGCATCGTGGCGGCGCCGGTGCCGCTCGGCTGAGAGGCCGCGACCCGCCGCTGACCTGCCCGCAGCCCGAGAGCGCCGGGTCGGAGCGCACCACCTCGCCGGGCCGCCGGAGGGGGGAGGCGCGCCGGAGCCCAGGACGCCGGGGCCGGAGCCACGCCCACCGCTCCCGAGCTCCCCCCGCGCGCCCTCGGTGGTCCGTCCCGCGTCCCCGGCGGTTTCGCGGCTCCCGGGACCGGGCGGGGCGGGGCGACGGCGCCACCTGGCGTTCCGCTCGGCGTTGCAGGGCGCAGTGGGGACAGCCGCCCTGTCCGTCCGGGATGCGTCTCTCACCAGTGCTAAGCGATTCAGAGGTTCATCGGAAAGAAGCCGAAAATTCTTGAACTTCCCCGGGCATAGGATGAGGGACTTTACAAGTCAGACGGGACACGGAGGGTCCTCAGGAGGGCTGCTGAGGGGTTCTCTGCAGGGCCAGGGTCCCCGTGGCCTGCAGCCTCATTACCCACCCACCCCCGCAGTATTCATTCCTCACCCGCCAAAGATCTCGATGACCCCAAGCTCATGCCAAGAATTTCCACCCTGGGCCCCTTTTAGCCAAGTAATGTCAGAGATGGAGTTGGATGAATAAGGGCCTGGGCCTGGGACGCTGCCCTGAGGGCCATGCCATATGCTGACCGCGCCCCCTTTTCCTTTAACGGTGCGGGGGGGGGGCAAGAAGGTTGGGCTGGCACTTCCCTGTGGCCCCCAGGGCTCTGCAATGACCTTGGATGTAGACGCTGTGTGCCAGTGCCTGGGAAGGAGGGTCCCTTCCTTCTGAGTGAGGCCCGGAGATGGGTGGTCTGGTGGGGCTCTGGAGAACCTGGCCAGGCCCAGGAGGCTCCGTACACCTTTGAATTCTTGTACTGGGCCTGGGCTGGGGGCCTCGAGAGAGCTGCTTCCTGGGAAGCCCCCCCCCCCTTGTCCCCTCCCACGCTGGACAAGGCGACTTTGCCTCCATGTCTGTGTATTTTCTTCTGAGCCCAGTAGCTCTGGCACTGCAGGTGAACAGGGTTGCTGGGATATCCCAGAGACAGGCGCTCCGACAGCCAAGGAAGGCTTCTCCACGGTCGGCTCTGCCCCTTGGCTCCAGGTGAGGCTGTCTTCCTGGAGGAAGAGAGTAAGGAATTGTCTCTGAGCCCATGGCTCAGGGAATGCATCCTGTCACTCATGTCCAGGAGGACCCATCACTGGAGGCCAGGCCTTTGAGACAGGAACGGTTGTTGAGTAAGAACTGCTGTGAGCTTTCACCCCCTGCACCCACCCACCCTTCCAGCCTCCTCTGCTCCCCACCTCAGCTTGAGCTGCCCTCTGGCTGCTCCTCGTCTCCCCCTGCCCCCAGCCTGTGCCAGGCCCCAGGGCTCTCTTGCAGGGATCTGAGTGTGCCTTACTGCAGTTTTCCATAGGCAGGAGGCCTGTCTCCCCACTGGACCTTGGGGCCAAGGCCAGTCACCTTTGTTGACCGCAGGATGACTTAGGTCACACAGGGAGCTCAGCACACTGGAGTGCAGGAGGGGCACTGGCCTTCCCTGCCCTCCATCCATCATCTGTGTCCCAGTCAGATGAGGGACTCAGAGCTGAATTCAGGCAGCATTTTCCTCTACTGGCACCTGGCGAGTGGCAGCCAGCAGAGCCTTACTGCTGGTGTAGAAACTTCAGGCAGGGGTCCTCCCAGGCCTTTGTATGTGTGGTGGAGCCTGACGTCACTGCCAGAGGCAGGCCTTCTGTCCAAATTCTAATGGCCGCTGGCTGGGTTTGAGGTTTCATGACTCAGAGGAACTTGGGCTCACTCTGTCCATCCTACCCTGGCTCCACCTTGCTGGGTGAGTGACAGGAATCATGGTGGCTGCAGCCGAGGAGGAGCTACTGGACCTTCCAGCTCCCTCCAAAGGCCCAGCCAGCCTCCCGCTTCTCAGCCCCTTCCCCTTCTGCTCCTCTCTTCACCCTGAATCAAATAACTCATTGCATGGACATCCCTAGGACACAGCATGGGCTTTGTCCTTTCTGCCTCTGGCACCCTGGGCCTGGTGGGCTTGAGCCCTGGGCACCTTGCCAACCCAGGGGAAGGAACCTCTGCCAGGATGGAGCTGATGTGCTGGCCCTGGGTGGGCGGTCATTCTCATCAGGCCAGCATGGGAAGCCTTGGCCTTGGATTTATTTTCTTGTAGCTTTGGTCACAGGCTACTCCGCTCTGTATTTTCTTATTCACCCAAGTCCACTGCCATGCAGGCCCCTTGGGCTGGGATGGTGCCAGGGTGTCCAGGAAGGCTGAGGAGAACCCAGGCACAGTGTTTGGAACCTAGCAGGTACCTCATAGATGTGAGCAGAGGGAGCAGAGCAGGCCTGGTGCCTTGTTTCACCTGGGCAGGTGGCAACCCTGAGCCAGCAGGCCCTGGAACCTGTGGCCAGAAGCACTGTCTCTTGGCCCCGTGTCCTGCACCAGATAGGTAGGAGGCTCTGCTGGGGGACCCCCAGATCTTCAGTATCCTTCTGACAACACAGGGCTCCCTCAGAGCCTGGACTTGGTCCTGGGTAAGTCAGGCCTCGTGCACAGGAGTGGGCAAGCTTGTGGTAGGACTAAAGCGAGTGAGCTTTTCCATGGGAGGGATGCACAGACAATTGAACAGGCCTGGAGGCAAGTGAGGGGAACTGAGATGGTGGCCCGGGAGACTGCCACCCTCACGTGCTCCCTTACTGCAGGGTCCAGAGGGATGCTTCCTACCCGAGCAACAAGCACTTAGCTCAGGAGATCCCTGGGGCCTCGGGCCAGGTTCACGTGCCACCCGACCCCTGCCCCACCAGCCTCTGGGTCTCGGCTGTCACAGTTGAGCTCCAGGACCTGGCTTCTGGTCCTGGTAGGTACCCAACGTGGACACCTGGCCCCTGCCCTCTCTGAGCTTCTGTGCGCCCCTCTCCCGTCATGAAAATGTCACCTCATGGAAGTCCGTACTTGGGGACTATGCTGTCCTCCAGTCCCAGGATGCAAGGCAAGCTGCCTTCAAAGGTATTTCCCGGGAATGGGAAAGGAAGGGTGGCATGTCCTACTGGAGAAAGCCCCCAAAGCCATGGACACAGGAGTCTTCAGGAGGAGTTCAAATGACGTGATGGACACCCAAGAACTGGCCAAGCCTGGGCGGGGGTGGCTGATGGCTTGTCCCTGGAGTCCTTTTTGTGACGAGTATTTACAGTGGGTTGACAGCTTGTAGTTCTTAGAACAGCTCACTGAAGCCAGCAGGACCCTCACAGTGCTCACCTTCCCAAGGGAACCTCTTCTCCGTGAGGGCTGTGAGCCCACCTCACACAGGGGCGGTGGGAGAGGAGCCCCCTGGGCTCCATGTCTGCACAGCCAGGGTTAGGAGTTCTTAGAGATGCTGTCCCTCCCCCTGCCAGGCGCCACACACTCCTGCCAAGATTCAAGGGCATGCCCACCGCCCTTGATGGACATGGCTTAGTGGAACCGGACATCCCAGGCTGTGTAAGAACACGGGCTCTCTGAGACTTCCTCAACAGGCATTTATTAAGGGCTGTGTGCTGATGCTGTGGCCTTGGAGCCCCATGAACATGAGGCAGGTCCCCCTCTACCCCCCCAAAGCCTCAAATCCTGGGACTCCTAGGACCTCCCAGCCTTGCTTCTCCTCAGTCCACCTCATCTCCGTCTTTGCTAGGCCCTCCCAAGGGCCCAGCTCCTGGAGGGGAAGTGGTGAGGGCGTCCTGCAAGCACAGATGCCTGAGTGAGTTGGTGGGGCAGAATGTTGATGGTGGGGCGGGAAATGCCAGCCGTGGGAACAGCAGCCAGAGGAGCCCTGGGGGAAACCATGGAAGGGAGGGGCAGGGCCAGAGCCATGTTAGCAGGGACGGGTGACTTTCAACAGGGTCCGCTGGGTCTGAGGAGTGGCCTAGGGGACCCTGGGCACCCCTGCCTAGTATAGGCCTACAGCTGGCTGGAGCCCCACCACAACAGGCTGCCAAGTGTGGTGAGCAGCCCCAAGGCAGTGGCCGGCCGCAGGGCATGGGCCCCGCTCCAGTTGCACAGGTCAGTGGAGCAGCACGTGATGTTCTTCTTGCCCACGTAGTAGTTCTCTGCGTCGTCCATACAGCTCGAGCTGCAGCCCTTGCTGATGACTGTCACGAGGCCGATGGCACCTGGGGGGGGGGTGCCGCAGTGGCTGGGGTAAGGGCACCTCCCGGGGCTCCTTGCCTCACCCTGCCCCACGCCCCTCCAGACCCACCCACCCAGCTGAGCACCAGAAATGTTTGGTGGGTGAGTGAGCACGATGGGAGGTGGGGTGGGAGGGGATGGGTTTCTGGAAGGCTGGGCAGGAATGCCAGATGGACAGACAGGTAGGCAACCTGTGGTAGAGACCGAGGCCTGCCAGGAGAGGGCAGGGGCACTCACGGATGCGGGCTGTCCAGCACTGGGTCTGGCCTTCAGTACAGTTCCGCACATTCAGACAGTCATGGTTGCTCACCTGGGCTGTGCACGAGTAACACTGCAGGGCGGCACCTGTGGGCAGGGCAGGAGGCGGGAGGATGACAGGCAGAGGCCGCCAGCACACGGAAAAAAGACCCTGCCCCTTCTAGGCTGCTGTGGGCACGAGGGAGAGGAGAGCCTGGAGACCCGACACCCCTGGGGAGAGGGTTCCACACAGTCCTCCCCCTCTCTCCATAGCTTCCCTGCCTGCGTCCCCTGTAGGCACCCACAGCCCACCATCCCTTGAAGGATTTCAAGCTTTAAGACCCCATACCACCTGGAGGGGGTGACAGGCCCCAGTGATTGGCTGTACCCAGGAGAGGCCTACGTGGGTTCTGAGGAGGATGGGTTAGGACCTTGCCACTAGATACTGAGATGCACCCATCCTTGTCCCCTGAGACCACCAGCTTCTCGGGACGTCCCTGGCCTTTGTGGTGCTGTGTGGACATAGCTGGACTCCTAGACCCTTCATGTCCCATGCCTAAGGACCCCAGCTGCCAGAGTATCTCCTCTCTTAGGTCTCCCATGGCTTTGGGGATATGTTTCATGATGCCTCCGTGCCTGGAGGAAGCTGAGACTCGGAGCGGGTCGCTTGGGGGGAGGGCCCAGCATGGCAGAGTGGCAGAGATGCCCTGCCCAGCAGACCCTTGGACAAAAGCCAGGACTGGGCCAGATGTAGACCCTTGGATCCTTTTGGGGGACATTCCTGCACACCTCTCCCACTTCTGCCCTTCCTTCCTTCCTTCCCTCTGGGGTGCGTCTCCACTTGGAATGCTTTGCCCTCAGGACTCCCAGGGGCTGGGCAGCAGCTCTTATCCTCCCATCTTCTCCTCTCTGGGAGCCCCTTCTGCGCCTCCAGCCTGTTTCTCACGGGGCCTCATCAGGAGTCCTCATGGCTTCCTGGCCTCCTCCCAGTCCACCTGCCCTTCTGCCTCCCTCTCTCACTCCTTCCTTCTCCAGCCCTGCCATATAGTTGGCCGAGGCTCACCTGGCTGCAGGGCCAAGCCGATGGCCAGCAGGGTGAGGAGGACAGCCTTCATGGTCACAGTAGGCAGCGGGCAGTGAGCCTCTGGACGCTTTATATGGCTGCAGCTGGCAGGGGAGGCTCTGCTGCCCACCGTCAACAGTGACGCCTCTGGGAGCCAGTGACCGCCCAGGGCTGGGCTGATAGTCATCTCCCAAACCACCTCCCACTGCCTTTGTCCTTCTTTTTGCTCCTGGAGGGCAGAGCCTCACCAGGGTGGGGCTGCTGTCCCTGGTGGAGGCCTTTTCTCAGCCACCCTCTGGGGCGAGCCCTAGGGCACCCACTTGCACCCCTTCTCAGAGTGAGGCCCCCCCAGGGTCGCCATTTTCTTGAGGCCGTCCACTCCCCTTGGACAAGGGTGCTCTGCATATAAGCTGTGCTGGCCTCCTGGGAGTCACGTGCCACGAGGGGACATGATTCAAGTGCCCCAGACAGAACAGCCATGGCTGCTGCAAATGCCTGTGGCCAGCTGCTAGAGGGCGTCACTGAGTGGGGGCTGCTCTGGGGCTGCCTTCCCTGGGAAGGGGACCTGCAGGGCGATGGGGGCCTCGGCAGCTCCAGGCTCACATTCTGGGGCACTGGGCTGAGGGCTTTACCCCAGGGACCTTATTTAACACCCCTCTCGTCTCCAAAACCTGCAAGTTTAGCAGCAAGGGAGTCGGGAAAGACAGCTTCCGGCTACTTTCCCCAGGTAAGCACTCTGCAGCCCCCAGGCCCACTCTGCGTACTGCTCCACATTCTGTGAGCCTAAGCCAGCCGCCCTAGGCAGAGGGGAAGAAGTCAGGCCATTTCTCCCTCTGACCCGCTAACTGCTGGGCTGCTGTAGCGGTGGCTGCCTCTCCTTAGGAGAGCCCCCGTTGTCCGTGGGTCAGCCTTTCCCAATCAGCTCTGGTCCCCAGACCTTCCCTTCTCTCCAGGCCCAGTGCTTTTCGGGGCTGTTGGCGTTGGAGTGATTTGTGTCTCCCTTTGACTGTCTCAGCTTAAGGCTCACCTGAGCTAACAATCCCTCTGCCGGTCTCTCCCAGTGATCCTGCTGGGTACACTGTTGTTCTAGCTGGATGCCAGTGGACAGAAATGCTGGCAATGGCCCCTGCCCACTTGCCCATGCCAGGGACTGTTGCCTGGTGTTCGATTGTCCTTGTTTACGAGCTCCTGACTATTCCTTCTCTCCCAAAGCCCCCCCCCCCTAAAAAGAGCTTGGCATTCTTAGGCTAGAAAGAGGGAACCAGCCCATCTCCCAGTATGACTGGACAATGTCCAGGGAAGCTAAGAGGCACCTGTGTCCTAGGGTCCTGGGCACAGCAGCTCCCAGGAGGCATCAGTGTCCTGGGTCCAGATGACTTAGCTGATGGAGTCGTGGTGACACGAGGCCTAGATCCCACCCCTGGCTTTCTGTGGTACCTACAGACCGACTTGTGAGCTCCCACCTGGGGTCAGGAAGCCCCGGGCCCTCTGTGATCCTGCCCGCCTGGCTCCCTAACATTCTAGGCTGGTCTCTTTTCCCTGGAAACTCTCTCCTTTGACAGTGAGGACCCTGGGCCTCCCAGGGGACAATCCTGCTCAAGGTCACACAGGGCAGGCGAGGGTGACCTCATCTACCTGTTCTCTGTCCACCCAGAACTTCTGGTAACATCCCCTCCCTCCACAGGAGACGGTTTAGCTATTCAAGGCTTGACTCTTTCCACCTGTGTTTCCCCCACCCACCCGGACGGCTGGGCCTAGACAGGCCTTTATCTACCTCGGCCATGGAGGCCCTGGTACCCAGCACGGGCTGGAACATTCACTCCCCAAATATTTGCAGGTGTGTAAATGTTTGTCGTCCAGGCTTGATATGAAGTGAGTGCTTGAAGTCGGTTGTTTTCAGATGGAGCAAGTCTGCACCCCCTAGTCTGAGCCCCTCTCCCCCTTTGGCAATGTCTAAACAGTTTGGTTCTCTCAACCCCCCTGGGGGACTTGCTGGGTAGTGGGCAGGGCACAGAACAGCCCCTGCAGAGTCACCAGCCCAGGGTGGGAGCTCTGGTCAAAGGGTGGCCTCAGCTCAAACATTGAAGATTGTGGCTGGGACTTCCCTACAGCCCCACCTCTGACCACAGGCTGAGCCGTGACCCCAGCCCAGCACCAAGCCTTACTTGAGTTAGTCTGAACTCTGACCTTGATCCCAAATGAGCCAGGAGCCCTGTCTGACCCTGATCACATGCTGGGTGCTAGTCCTGCCCACGCTCTGGGCCCTGATACTGGACACACTCTGAACCCCTGGCCCTTGTCACACACTGATCCCTGAGTCTGGTCCCACTCAGCTGTAAACTTCGTTCCAGTCTGACTCCTGCCCTTGGTCATGCTGAGCAAGCACCAAGCGTGATCCCCGGACCTGAACTGAACGTAGACCTCCAGAGGTCCCACTCCCGGGCATTCTATCACAGCGAGTGACTCCCTGCAAGCACCTTCAGAGTGAGCACGGTCGGGGTGTGCCCTCCACATGACTCACACTTAGCTTTTGTTCACTTCCTGAGATGCCAGCTTTTCCTGTTCTCTCTGGTTCTCTACCTCCCCACCACTGCCTGTCACCCTCCCTGGAGAGCCTGCCTGTTCACATAGCAAAGAACCGCCATCCCTGGGTGGGGACTCTACCTCTGCCTCCCCTCCCCCCAGAGCCACCGTGTGGTCCCCTTGCTTAGACACACATAGCTGGGTGAATTTTTAAATTCAGAGTTAGGGTTTTTTTAAAAAAAAACTTTTATTGGCAACTTACATAATTATAGAAAATAAACCACGATTATTCCCTCCCTACCCCCTCTTCCCCCTCTCAAATCCATCCTCCATCATATCCCCTTCAATTAGTCTCTGTTTTGTTTCCTGTCATCTTTTCCTCCCATTATGTGTAGGTATCAGGCACTGAGAAGTCATGAATATCAAGGCCATTTTGTGCCTGGAAGCTTGCATTGTAAGCAGTCCTACCCTTCCCTTGGCTCTTAACAGTCTTTCCGCTAACTCTTCCAAAATGGACCCTGAGCCTCAGGAGTTGTGATAGAGATGTCCCAGTGCTGAACACTCCACTGTCATTTCTTCACAGCACTATGGTGTCTTTTGAATTATCCCAGTGGTCACTGCCATCTGAAAAGAAGTTTTTC